>CM066980.1:3306914-3520955 GCA_033971965.1 Cucurbita ficifolia
ACTAAGGTAAACTAGGGTAACATAAAATGTGGGGACAATGTCAGAATATCTTGGACATGGAGAGTATTGAGATTTATGCCATAAAGCCTTATAATTAATTTTTAATTTTAATAATAAATTTGATTATTTTATTTAAAATTTAACATTATCCATGATATGAAAAGTCCTAGATCATTGATGTAATCTTAAACAATATGTGATTGACATACAAGATGATCATGTTTAATAATAACTTAGAGGGTCTATAGTATATGAATAAGGTTTGAACCCTTATCCTGAAAACATAATTGAGACGACTCAGTTTGTAATTGTTACAAATTATTATATCAAAATCTTTTATCTTCACACATGTGAGTGAGTGTATCTTATAATGCAAAGAGTTTGTATAAGATTGGACCACAAAAATATTTTATCTCGCTTTATAAATTCATTAATCGAGAAAATTAATAGTTTACACGATGACCATATGGGACTCGATGTTAATCCAAACTAAGTTGAGAATGAATTTTATAGCAAATTTAATATGTCTACCGTATTGGAAACTTAACCAAATAGGGAGCTGGGAACATAATTTCACGAGATGAAATTCACTCTTTCCGATATAGTAAGTAGACGAGTAGTTTCCTTAAGTGTTGATTTCGGGACTACAACAATGGAGTCACACTCTCTCACCGATCCTGGAGGGACTTGGTTTATGGTTGGATCATAAATAAATTGTTCATGAGAGAGTTAGTGGAACTTAAGGCATAAGATATTACGAACAACTAGTGATTGCTTGTAATGATTATATAAATGATCAAAACTTGTTCTACACTATATAAGAGTGCAACTCTAGGTTTAAACTGGAGTGACCTAGAGTTAATGAACAAAGTTGATTAATTAAAGAATATATTTAATTAATGTCATATCATTGCAACTTATAATCGATAGGGTCATAAGGTTCCTTTGCTAGCTCAGAGTAACACTAAAAGTATCCGTTTAGTTGAAGGAAAATTTCAAAGAAGAAAAAGTATTTAATTTGAAGTGTTAAAATTGATATTTAACCTATTAGATAAATTAAATACAAAAAAAAAAAAAAAAAAAATATTAGTTTGGATTGTTTAAATTACTATTTAATATATTAGATATATTAAATATAAAGAAACAAAAATACATTCAATTTAATGGATTTAAATAAGAGAAAAATATATTTATTGTTTTTAATATATTAAATATTAAAATAATCCATGTATATAGATCATTGAATGAAAATATATATTTGAAATTGGAACGAGATTTAAATTAGTTAAATATATATTAGAATATCTTATGATATTTAAATATGATTTGGGAAGATATTATATCGTACTATATTAGATATTCAAATATATTATTTTGTAAATACTCTCAAATCGCTATATAGAAGACCCTTGAGTTGAGCCAAAAAGTATCCCACGCGCTTTCTCCATTTGAGAATTCTCTCTAAAAATCTCCTTCGCCCGTCCTTGCGGATTTTCTTTCGAGAAGCTCCCACAAGCCTTGACTTTGTGTTCGATTCCTAGCGACGAATATATTACAGAGGATATTCAACTATTGGAGAAGTGGGAGCAAGTAGATTAAAGATCGGCCAGAACGTTCTCCATATTTCTTCAATGTAGTTTGTCTAACATTTTGTTTTGTTTAATTCTAAGTAAGAACAAGGATGATTCTAATACTTACGTTGTGCTAGTTAAACGTTCATTTACAACCGAAAGGTCAGCGGGACTCTTATAAGTTTGACCCATTGACATTTAAAGGGAAGAACATAACTCCAACTCGTGGAATAAGAGAAAGATCTAAACACCACAAGCTTGTTATGCCACTGATTGAGGCAGGTGAAAATGAGACAAAGCAGACACTATCCGGTGCAAGTCTTGTTTAGGAGAAAATGTTGACAAGTGGCCAACTATAACAGCTTCCAATGAAGCCAAATAACTTAAGTACATGTTCTCATATGCACTGACCTCGATGATTAAACTACAAAACACCCAACGAGTCCGAAAGTGTGATTTTGGGACAAAAATATATCACGAAGGCTTTATGGAAGCTACCCTGTTTTTTTTTAGAATACCATCACTGTTGGCACCCAACATGCACTTGATCCACTAACAACGGTGAAGACTCGAGTGAACAACTTTGGCAAGGCCTGTGATCTTATCCAGCACGAGTGGCGTCCAAAGTCGTTCTTCGCCGTATCTTGGGATGTAGACACCAAAGCGATTGATAAGTGTGCTAAAGTTGGACTAGCTTTGGCCCTCGAGCCATGATAAAACAATTTTACTCACTATGGTTGGAAGAATTAAGGTAGGGTTTTTTGGTTATAGCCCGAAGTTGTTTGTTGAGACCTTGATGATATGTGTTGTTCAGTCCTACAGTTGTTTTGGATTGTAGAAATAAATGTTAAGACATGAATTGAGCAACTCAGTTCCTTAAAGACATGAATAATAGTTAGTTTGTCCGATCACGCTAATTCAACCAAAGGAGGATCGTAAATTGTGATTCAATGTCCTAGACATGTATATTTCTATCCTAACAACCTGATCACACCATATCAAACATGTCCAAGTAAATTCTTACGCGTAATGTTGAGAAGAAATTCGAAATGACTATTTGCATGCTTGAAAAAGTTCACTTGCTCGGGTTTACCCCATTCCTCGAGCTTAAATCTCCCCAAATATCATAATTAGGTCCTAATTCATGTAAAAAAAAAAAAAAAAAAAAGAGAAATGAGTAAAACGGATTAAAAACAACATATATATATATATATATATATATATATATATATACGACCCGGGAAAAATAAAAAGAAAACGAAAAAAAAAAATCAGCAAGTTTTCTGGCCACAGCCTAGTTTTACGAATCCCACGCGAAATGACAACCGCACCTCGCTCAGCCTTCAGCCCACGACTCCGAGAACCTATCAGATCACCTGCAAACAGAGAAAAGAAAGAAAATACGAGAGAGAGAGAGAGATTTCGAATAATGTCGGCCAGTTTCTAATTTTTTCGACGAGTCCCAAACCACCCGAAAATCGACGCCAAACGCTTAGTTACCACAACGAGAAGGATCCTTAACGATAGAACAATAACTCAAGGTACGTTTTGTGCCTTTTCCTAAGCGTCGCCATCGATAACCGAGGTCGGAAAATTGATTTTCCTAAACGTTCTTAGATCTGTGGTTTTAGGAATTGTTAGGCCACAAAACTTTGAGGAAGGAGAGAGGAACGAAAAAAAGAGAGGAAAAGAAAGAAAGGGGACCGAAATCGGTAATGGAAACACCACGGATAGGAGAGAGAAAATCGCGTCGAAAAATTGGTCAAAGTCGGGTAAAGAAGACGAGATCCACGAATCCGGATCAACCCGAACCCAAAACCCGAGAGAGCCAACCTGACTTTTTTCCCCTTGGTCTCTGCCTCTGGCCCAGCCCAACTATAGTGGCCCAAACAACAATCCAGCCCAGAAGCCACGATTCAGCTGAACCAACCCGAGACTAGACCCACGGTCCAATCGAACCGACCTGCAACCCAAACACTTGCGGCCTAGTCCAACAAACCGAGACCCAACAACCAGCCCGGCACAGTAGCATTCTGCAGCAATCGACCCGAACCGAAGTATTACCCGCGCCTCGACCCGTCGCACACCGTACAACGTGGCGCATTCTGCTTCTACCACGTGGCACAAAGCGGAGCAGGCGGACCCTCGACTCGACGGCTCCTCCGGCGGCTCCCAGTGGCTGTTCGGCTTGGCTCCCCTTTTTCGGCCCGGTTCTTACTGTTTCGACCCTCCCGGACCTTTTTTCGGACCCGATTAAGGTATTTGAGGTCATTTTAGAGCCTTATTTCACATTTATTGAATTATTGGTAAATTAATTGTGAAATACAAACGAAAGGTGGCGAACCGTGTGATAGAAAACAAACCTTGGCAATGTAGGAAGCAGCTCTCATGGAACGGGAGCTTACATTTAGCTAATTAGGGAGTACTTCGGCCAAGGCCAACCAAATAAGTGGCCTTACTATAGGATAGGCTAAAGATTGTTTGAATTATGATGATGTATGAGTATGACGTGTGTTGTTATGTATGTTAAATGTACGTTATCTGTGTTTCGATGCATGACGTGCATGTTATATTTGATGCACTTAATGGCTTCTATGATGAGTATGATGTATGCATGACGATGTTTTTAACATGATGATGTTTTTCCATGTTGAACATGCCTTATGATGTTGTTTGCCATATTGCATCATGTCGTTAGATCTACATAGGAAACAACCCTAAGAGTATGAAAATGATATTAATGTAAATATCAACGAGCACATGTTACCTAGTGTAACTAAGAGATGAGACTAGAGGGTTGTGTCAGAAGAGATGTATAGTTGGACTTAGAGAAACCTCATGCATATTGTATGTTCATAAGCACAGGGCTACTTCTCCTAGAGATGATGAGTGCGGACGCGCACCGTATGATGAGTGCGAATGCGCACAAGTGCGAATGCACACAGATAAGGGTGTTCATGAGGCGCATGACACTATGGGGTTTCGCTAACCTCCGGATGTCGCTACAGATTAGCTTGACCAGAGAGTCCAGGGGGTGTGTGAGCGCCCTGGGGATTCACACTCGCACGTGTGAGTCGTGTGTAGGGAAGTACTACACATTCAATTTGTCATAGACTAGAGGACACCCTTATGATGATTAGAGATAGGTCCCTAATTCATGATTGCATGTGTTTGTATTAGCATGACCCCTATAGTGGGGTCACTTACTGAGTATTTCTTCGAAATATTCAGGCCGTGTGCCATATTATTTTTAAGGTAAAGGCAAGGCGCCAATGTACGGTTGACGGTGGCATCGTGATCAAAGAGTGTGGCACGTGAATAGGATAGTTGCATATTTAAAATTCATAATCTGGGTTAGGATAGGGGGTTTGCATTTTATTTATTTAAATTATTTAATTTATAATTGTTTTATCTTATTTTGAACTCCAACATGATGTTTGAAACACGCAAGTCCGGCAATGATTTCTAGTGTTTTAACGTATTCTGAAGTTTTAAATTTTTTCGCTAATATTCTGCACTAGAGATGAGCATGAGACGTTAGTGGCGACTCTAGATATGTGGAAATATAGGGTCGTTGCAATATATATATATATATATATATATATATATATATATGGTAAAAATTGAGCCAAAACAGTAAAGAGTTTAATGGATCGGGTTTAGATGAACCATTAATGGTTAGTTCAGTTGAACCAACCACATGATGATCTTCTACCTTTGACCATTAGGACATGCGTGTGGTAAAGGCTTAGATAGTCCGATTTTACCCTCGGTCAACACATTCTATGACTCATTGAAATTGGTTCCTTCACCAATTTTCAAGATATCTTGAAGGCACCAATTTAAAAAATTAACATTAACTAACCAAAGAGAAATTGAGGCTCCAAATCATGGGGTTAACCAAACTTACTCCGAACTTTAGTGACTGAAACTTTTTTCCATTTGCACATTCTAGCCCTCCGTTCACTTTGATTTCGCCCTCTTTGCTATGAACACTAAGAGCCGAGAATTACACCTTATTATCAAGAAATGAGAGGAAATTTTTAGGATTAAACTCTCTTTTTTTGGGACCCAAAACCGACATTTGAAATTCCAATTTGATCGACCAATCCACTGTGTTTCAATTCCAAGTCGTTTATGAAAATGTTGCAATCACCATAAAGCTTAAGATCAAGAGTTCGTCAATTTCAATAAAGAGCGTATTTCATGAAGAAAAGGTTCACGTCTTACTTAATAGTTCATTTCTTTGTTCCTAAGATTGAGCCCTTAAGTTCCAAATTCAACTCTAGAGAAGCCTTCTCCAATGCCGAATGATTAAAAAAAAACCCTAGAAATAATAAGAAAAATATTGGTAGATTGCCAAAAGGGAAGTTATTGCTAACAGAGTGGATCTTAAGTTCGAGTTCACTTGCAAATAAATAAGTCTACCCTAGTTTGCGTAAGTATGTACTATTTTGAAAATAGCGAGAAGGAAAGAAGATAATATACCATACGGTCTCGATCATTAATTCATAATGTGAGATCCATATGGAGTTTCGCGGTGGCTTTTGGACTGTCCTCCTGTTAATTAGTTGCATGGGTCAATATTAAGCTGAACTTTTAAAATGATAAACTACTGTATCTAAAATAATGAGTAGACTTATTAAGATTTTTAATGATGTCCTTGACCAAATTAACAGTTACTCAAATAACTATAGGAATAAGAGTTATTTTAGTATAATATTTCATTGAGATTGTCTCATACAACTATAGGAATAAGAGTTATTCTAATATAATATTTCATTGAGATTATTTTAATATAATATTTCATTGAGATTGTCTCATTTAGTGGGTACACTTAGACCTACTCCATGACTCCAATTGTTTTAAATTACTAAACGCCATACCATAAGAAAAAAAATTAAATTTATTGGGTTTCAAATTTTGTCAAAGTTTTTTGATTTTTATGAAAGAATTGGTAAATAATTTATAAGTCCTTTAGAGAATTTTTATTACCCTTTAATCTTAGTATCAACACTTTTAAGTCAAAATTAGATTTGCCTATGCTAAGCAACTAGAAGGTTCAACAACACCAGAGGTAGTTCCTTCGGCATTTTTACATGAAGCTTTAGCAATGTGATTCTCGTAAGTTAGGTTTATGTCTTCCAAGCTTAATCCAGTGCAGTGATTTGTTGGGCTACAATCAAAATTGATTGCTATTTCAGTGGCGGAAGTTCCCTTGATGTCTTCGTATGTTACTTCGCTAACTTTAACTCCAGAAGCCTATTAGAATAACGAAGAACGATCAAAATATGGTGTGAAAAACTGATAAACGAGGACATCTATAAATTTTTTTACCACGTAAAAACTTCATACCATTTTAAGATATGTGAGGGTAACAGAGTCGGCAATTTATTACCCATAAAAGTAATTTAACGTAGCACAAAATAATATTAATAATTTAGCACCCATTTTAAACCAAACAAATTTCAAACTATTAAAGGTAAAATAAATAAATTATTTAAAAAATTAAAAAAAAAAAAGTTCTATTCAAATTTAAGGTTAAATATAATTAGAAAAAAATTAACTTGGATGTGATTAATGAGAAAATATACCTGACCAGGACAGTCTTCCTCATGTGGACAGTAATTTTGATCAATTATGATTGGGTTTTTTACATTATCCATAATAATGTGTTGAAAATAAACTTTTGTAGCAAATCCATGGCTTGGTCTTCCCCAAGACTTAATTCTTACTCCATTCTGAGTCCCGGTGAAAGTAGATAATGTTACTGTAACATTATGCACTCCATCCTCCTCAGCTTCTGTCCCCAAGCTCCCAATGCTACAAATACATTCAATAAAATACCAAATTTTTCATAAGGTTTAATTTTCTCACTCCAACTTAATTTATTAAATAACTATTTTGATCCAAAATAATTTTAAAATAATTTAAATATTTGTTCTCACCAAAAATAACTTTAGAATATATTTTTAATCATTCATATTTAATTTAAGATTTAGTTTTATGTTTTAAAATTTAATTTGACAAATTTATTTAACCATTTAAAAAAAACATTTCTAAACATGTTCGTCATCATCTATCTCTGGCTACCTGATTCCATGTCCAGGTCCACATGTAATACTTTCCATCCACAAGTTGGAGGTCCCTGGACCGATTGAGATGCAGTCGTCACCGTTGCTAATGCTCGAGTTGAGGATGGTCACATCTGATGATTGTTGCACATGGATGCCATCAGTGTTTGGACTATCGCCTGCAGCCGAGACATTCACTCTTGTCATATGCACGTTTTGACACCCATGCACCACAATGTTGAACTTTTGGCTGTTAATTGAAGATAATCCATTGATGTTCACGTTTTGTGCATCATTTATTTGAAGACTCTATCGATTCAAAAGAATCAAAAGGTAGAATTAGTATAAATTTAAATTAATATTGTAATTAATCAATTCATTTTCTTTCAACTTTGGGCTAAAGAAAAGTTTTCAAATTTTATTTTTTATCTAGCCGACTCAAATTTTGCATACCGTGGCTCCAATGGGGCAACTCTTCCCTGAGTGTTTACAATTCCATAAGGCAGTTCCTTGCCCATCAATAATACCGCCACTAATGGAAAGCCCATCTATGTGACTAAACTCAATCCAAGATTTAGTTTTAGCTAAAACTTGAATGTCCGAAGAAGCCACAAGAGTTCCATCAATGAGAACAGTAATAACATTGTTCTTACAAGGCCCTTTAAAGCTCACACTTCGAACGTAGAATATACCCTTGGGAACGTAAATAGTGGCCGGTGTAGACGAGTCACATGCCTTATCCCATGTCATTTGAAGCACAGACGAGGCATCGGTCTTTCCATCGGGCTTGGCGCCGAGACTAATGATATTGAATGTTAATCCACCAGCCAAGTTATGGTTAAAAAATAGAAATAGAAGGGAACGAAAAACATGTAAGGTTACAAAAAGAGCAAAAGAAAACTTAATGATACAAGCGTGGGTGATAAGCATGAGAGAGTGAAAAATGAAGCAAGTGATAGGAAAATGGAAGCAAGTGATAGGAAAATGGAAGAGCTGTGGAGTGATATTTATAGGTTAATGCTTACCCTTCTAACTCTAATTTTAACTTACCCGTCTCAAGTACTATTCTATTCTTGCTCTATTTAACCATTATTGTTTTTATACGGTTTAACCATTTTTAATTAGGTATGCCACGCATAAATCTCGGCCTTATGCAAACATTTTCAAATTTAAGTCTATCTTATAAGATAAGACACTCATTGTCATTTTAATGATTGACGGTTCCATCTCTCATTTTTAGGATTATTGAATTTAAAAAACAGTTTCTTTGTCAATATGATTTTATTTTTGTTTAAACTTAAAAAGGGATGGGGTGATTTTAACGAAAAAACCCTAATTTTTCCAAATGGTTATTTTCTAAAAAAGATGTTTAATTTTAATTGTTTGGGTCAACTAAATAACTATGCAAAGTAACAATATATGTTTCATTGACGTTTATTGGGCTTCTCAACATCCTACAATAATAATAATAATTTCCTAATACTTTTAGGTGTTGATATTTTTAGATACCGATTCTATATCGATTCTCTATTGTAATAAAAATAATAAAATATTCTATAAGATAATATCTAGAAAACACTATCATATATTTTTCATAGTATTTTTTTATTTGTCGTTAGTGATGTAATAGAAAGTCGGTGACTTTTTATTTGCAAAGATGTAGCACAAATAAAGAGAAGCAAAATTGTTTGTCATATTTGTAGCTGTCCAATAAATTTACAAATGCATCACACAAAAAAATAATTTATGAATGTTACACTTTTCGAAGTATTACAGTCTATCATTAATAGACTATATCAATGATATGCCGTTTTTATATCTATCAACAAATTTATTTTATCATTAATAGACTTTTTTGACCGTCTCTCACTTATCCGAGTTCTCTTTGCAACTCTTGAGGTAGATAAAAGTATCAAATTGACAACTTTCATCATTTCTGTCTTTATACTAGAGAATGTTTAAGTGTTTTTCTTCGGTCTCTATCATGAAGTTGTGCATAGCTCTAGAGTCGACCATTGTGCTCTTGGCCGATCTATGGTTAACCTAGTCCTCAATATACATAAGACCTCGTTCTGTTAACTCTTCTGTCTCTCCCACTCTTTTTTTGAAAGAAAATAGGTACTTTAAGACCCCCAATGCAGGGTTTTCGACGCTTTGGCTTGTAAGGCATGGACGAGGACCATTGACTGTAGCTGTTCTGGTTGTGAAGTCCTTGTCATGGATTTCTACCTCTCTTTTTGAAGGATTCTATAATTCTTTTATTCATAATTTTATATTATCAATGGTATGGAAAATCAAAGGTGTCACCACACGAATTCTGAGACTTCGAAACTCGGATCAAAAGTAAAAAGACGAAAGCAAAAACAAGAAAAAATATAAGTAAAATAAAATAAAATAAGAAAATGTAGTAAAATTAAAATCAAATTAAGTTAAACAATACCACATTAAAATAAAATTACAGAACCTTAAATTTATTACAAAGGGGAAAATGGACTTGGATACAACTAAAAAAATTTAAATAGAGATGGCTCAAAAATAGAAAGAAAGACTGAAGTTCCATAACGACCCCCTCTCTGACTGCATATCTCTCGAACGCTCCTCCACCTTAACCTGCAACCTGCGAACACCTGAAAAAGAAAAGAAAATGGGGTGAATTTATAAATATACCTAGTAAGTATCCTTCTTGTAGGAACAACTTACGTAGAGCAATTAATCTTCGATCTCTACCAATTGATTGGCTCGAGACTTGCCCGGTTGTTTTGCAGCGGACATGTGTGTGTACTACGATTCAAGGAACCAACTTGGCTCTAATACCAATTATCACAATCACATTCTGGTGAAGTGGAATTGCGATTTTGTGACACTTATTCTAACCCGATGAAGAAGTCGGCAGTATGAAAATCATAAGTCGTAGACAATTCGGACGTTTGATCGAGCCTTGGTCATGTTTAGAAGAAAGTATTTAAGAAAATGTAAGCGAGGAAATGCATAGATTTTTTTTTTTTTTTTTTTTTGGACGAAAGCAATGTTATGGGCTAAATGCAAATAAGCAACAACTACAACTGTTATAGCATATAACCCGAGTAGGAAGAATTGACGACTAGTTTCATCACCCTATAGTACATTTTTTAGCATTTTAGCCCTGAAGGGTGTAGACATGATTTTGTTGACAGGTCATGCCCCCGTACTAACACAACAAGATTAGTAAATGTCTATCTAACATGAAAGCAAGTAAAGGGGTTCGGAACGGGCATGCGGTTGTGGACAATACGTTTTGGACAAGCATCATTGGAACATCTGACACGCAACCGTAAACAACACGCCTTGGGCAAGCATGGCTGTGACACCTTGCAACTTGACTTAAGCTCACCTCGCCTTGACAAGGTGTGTAAGTTTTAAGGTTAGTAGGCATGATCTCACTCTTTATGTGAATTATATGCATATGTTAGTTATGTCTTATGATCTAATTAGGTTATAATTGGTTACAAGACCTAATAACTTAGATTTTATTGCATGATGATAAATTATGTACCCTAAAACTTGAAGTGGTACTTGACGAGGTGGTAGAGCAGGTAGAGCCTTGACTGAGACCGACCCTGCTCACATTCCTTACAAGGAAAGGCACGCTAAGAACAAATGTTGGAATAAGTGGATACCATGACACTACAATTTATGATCTAGGCCACTAAGGTAAACTAGGGTAACATAAAATGTGGGGACAATGTCAGAATATCTTGGACATGGAGAGTATTGAGATTTATGCCATAAAGCCTTATAATTAATTTTTTATTTTAATAATAAATTTGATTATTTTATTTAAAATTTAACATTATCCATGGTATGAAAAGTCCTAGATCATTGATGTAATCTTAAACAATATGTGATTGACATACAAGATGATCATGTTTAATAATAACTTAGAGGGTCTATAGTATATGGATAAAGTTTGAGCCCTTATCCTGAAAACATAATTGAGACGACTCAGTTTGTAATTGTTACAAATTATTATATCAAAATCTTTTATCTTCACACATGTGAGTGAGTGTATCTTATAATGCAAAGAGTTTGTATAAGATTGGACCACAAAAATATTTTATCTCCCTTTATAAATTCATTAATCGAGAAAATTAATAGTTTACACGATAACCATATGGGACTCGATCTTAATCCAAACTGAGTTGAGAATGAATTTTATAGCAAATTTAATATGTCTACCGTATTGGAAACTTGACCAAATAGGGAGGTGGGAACATAATTTCACGAGATGAAATTCACTCTTTCCGATATAGTAAGTAGACGAGTAGTTCCCTTAAGTGTTGATTTCGGGACTAGAACATTGGAGTCACACTCTCTCACCGATCCTGGAGGGACTTGGTTTATGGTTGGATCATAAATAAATTGTTCATGAGAGAGTTAGTGGAACTTAAGGCATAAGATATTACGAACAACTTGTGATTGCTTGTAATGATTGTATAAATGATCAAAACTTGTTCTACACTATATAAGAGTGCAACTCTAGGTTTAAACTGGAGTGACCTAGAGTTAATGAACAAAGTTGATTAATTAAAAAATATATTTAATTAATGTCATATCATTGCAACTTATAATCGATAGGGTCATAAGGTTCCTTTGCTAGCTCAGAGTAACACTAAAAGTATCGGTTTAGTTGAAGGAAAATTTCAAAGAAGAAAAAGTATTTAATTTGAAGTGTTAAAATTGATATTTAACATATTAGATAGATTAAATACAGAGAAAAATATATTAGTTTGGATTGTTTAAATTACTATTATATATTAAATATAAAGAAACAAAAATACATTCAATTTAATGGATTTAAATAAGAGAAAAATATATTTATTGTTTTTAATATATTAAATATTAAAATAATCCATGTATATAGATCATTGAATGAAAATATATATTTGAAATTGGAACGAGATTTAAATTAGTTAAATATATATTAGAATATCTTATGATATTTAAATATGATTTGGGAAGATATTATATCGTACTATATTAGATATTAAAATATATTATTTTGTAAATATTCTCAAATCGCTATATAGAAGACCCTTGAGTTGAGCCAAAAAGTATCCCACGCGCTTTCTCCATTTGAGAATTCTCTCTAAAAATCTCCTTCTCTTGTCCTTGCGGATTTTCTTTCGAGAAGCTCCCACAAGCCTTGACTTTGTGTTCGATTCCTAGCGACGAATATATTACAGAGGATATTCAACTATTGGAGAAGTTGGAGCAAGTAGATTAAAGATCGGCCAGAACGTTCTCCATATTTCTTCAATGTAGTTTGTCTAACATTTTGTTTTGTTTAATTCTAAGTAAGAACAAAGATGATTCTAATACTTCCGCTGCGCTAGTTAAACGTTCATTTCCAACCGAAAGGTCAGCGGGACTCTTATAAGTTTGACCCATTAACATTTAAAGGGAAGAACATAACTCCAACTCGTAGAACAAGAGAAAGATCTAAACACCACAAGCTTGTTATGCCACTGATTGAGGCAGGTGAAAATGAGACAAAGCAGACAGTATCCGGTTTGAGTCTTGTTTAGGAGAAAATGTTGACAAGTGGCCAACTATAACAACTTCCAATGAAGCCAAATAACTTGAGTACATGTTCTCATATGCACTGACCTCGATGGTTAAACTACAAAACACCCAACGAGTCCGAAAGTGTTATTTTGGGACAAAAAGATATCACGAAGGCTTTATGGAATCTACCCTGTTTTTTTTAGAATACCATCACTGTTGGCACCCAACATGCACTTGATCCACTAACAACGGTGAAGGCTCGAGTGAACAACTTTGGCAAGGCCTGTGATCTTATCCAGCACGAGTGGCGTCCAAAGTCATTCTTTGCCGTATATTGGGATGTGGACACCAAAGCGATTGATAAGTGTGCTAAAGTTGGACTAGCTTTGGCCCTCGAGCCATGATAAAACAATTTTACTCACTATGGCTGGAAGAATTAAGGTAGAGTTTTTTGATAATAGCCCCAAGTTGTTTGTTGAGACCTTGATCAGTCCTACCAGTTGTTTTGGATTGTAGAAATAAATGTTAAGACATAAATTGAGCAACTCAGTTCAATAAAGACATGAATAATAGTTAGTTTGTCCAATCACGCTAATTCAACTAAAGGAGGATCGTAAATTGTGATTCAATGTCGTAGACATGTATATTATTTTCTTAAAAAATCTATAATTTTTCTAAACATTCTTCATTCCTTTTTGGTCATTTTTCCCTTCTTCAGCATCTTGAAATTCTCTCTATATAAGGAATTAAAAATTCATAAATATTTTTAAAAATTAAAAAAACGACATTTTCGTCCTTTTGACTTATGTTTTCATTCCTAATCCTTCTCCAAAGGATTTAAGTCCTTAAAATTACTTCTTAGGGCATGTAAATGACTTGCTTAAGACCCTTGTCCTAGCTCAATCCTCTTAATTTCTTTCCTTAGATCCTTTGGGTCTTACAGGAGTGGCTTATTCTCATGGGAGTTAATTTCCTTCATGTTTGGGGTGTTACACCCGCCGTCGCGACTTCAGCTTCGTGGAGAAGTAGAAACCGTCATGGTTGTAACTAACATTTCTCTTCTTTTGTCTTGATTTGACCATTTGACTGTTTGTTTCTCTATATGTTCTGTTTGTTTGCTCGGAAAATTCCCCGATTAGCGGGTAAATAGAGAATGAGAGTTAAAAATTTACTTTCTTAATGAAATTATTCGAGGTATGTTTCTCCATTTCGTTTTCCATAAAGTGATGTGAAAGATCTCCATAAAATATCAATTTCTAAGAGGAAAATAAATTAAAAGAAGCAGCTATGTTGAATGGTGATGAAAATGGAAAAATTGTTATAAGACGTGCAACCTAACGGTTTTTGAAGATTGAATCAATCTTAATAACGGTTCAAGAAATTTTTCTACATGTAATTTAGTCATAGCAAAGTCCCCGTTGCGGACCAAATTATTGCTAGTTTTTAATATTTTTTTCTTCTATTCCTATGCTGGATTTTGTCCTAACTAGTATGTTGTTTTGTAATTTCATCTCATTAGTGAAATGTTCTTTATCTTAAAAGAAAATAAAATAAAGCAGACTGTCACCAGTTGTCGAGAACTCATCCTCGACCCTGATTGCTAGTTGAGACTTAACAGGTCTTGTATAATGAGTCAATAAATTAATCACATCTTTTTCAAATTTTATCTTTTTTGTTAGCTCTTTAAAAATTTCATTTCATGTGAGTTTGGGTTCATGTGCAATAAGAAGAGTAAAAACCCAACGACTAAGGGTAAGGTCACTGTTAGTGAAATCCCATGTGTAGCTCCTACACTCTACGTTGCAGAAAACATACAAACAACAAAACCTCCTTATTCAATGAAGAAGCAAGCCATAGTAAGTGAGAAGAGAAATTTGTTTACAAAGACTGACTCCAACGCATGTAGGGAAGGAGAAGAATATTAATGATGAAAAAAGAAGGAAAGAAGAAGACTGAAGCAACTTTAAGTGGTTCAACCAATGTCTGCATCCATTGTGCAAGGAAGTGTGAGATCCCACATCGGATAGACAAGGGAACGAAATATTCCTTACAAGGGTGTGGAAACCTATCCGTAGTGGATGCATTTTAAAACTTTGAGGGGAAACCCGGGAGGGAAAGCCCAACGAGGACAATATTTGCGAACAGTAGGCTTGAGCTGTTACGAGGGCGCTAGGCACAAAAGGGAGTGGGTTGTGAGATCTCACATTAGTTGGAGAGGGGAACGAAATATTTTTTATAAGGGTGTGGAAACCTCTCCCGAGTGGATGCGTTTTTAAAATCTTGAGAGGAAGCCCAAAAAGGAAAACTAAAAGATACAATATCTGCTAGCAGTGGGCTTGGGCTGGTGTGCTAGAAAAGAGCGCTGACCCCTAAACCAGTGGGTTGCGTTTTCAAACCTTGAGAGGAAACCCAGAAGAGAAAATCTAAAGAAGACAATATTTGCTAGCAGTGGGCTTGGGTTGGTAAGCCAAAAAGGGCGTTGGGCCTCCAAGGGGATAGGTTGCGTTTTAAAATCTTGAGAGAAAGCCGGAAAGAAAAAACCTAAATAAGATAATATTTGCTAGCGATGAGTTTGAGTTGGTGTGCAGTATTATAAGTGTGTGGAAACCTATGGATCCCCAAGGGGGGTGGGTAAACATTTCTTATAAGTGTGTGGATACATTTTAAAATCCAAAAAAGACAATATCTGCTAGCGGTGCTTCTCCTTCCCACGCGACAGTAAAGAGTTGAGTTTAAGGGATGGGGTTAGATGAACCATTAATGGTTAGTTCAGTTGAACCAACCACATGATCATCATCTACCTTGTGACCATTAGGACATGCGTGTGGGAAAGACATAGATAGTCCGATTTCATCCTAGGTCAGCACATTCTAGGCCTCAATTGAAATTTATTTAACCCTTTAAAAAAAATATTTTTAAACATGTTCGTCCTCGTCTATCTCTAACTACATGATTCCATGTCTAGGTTCACATGTAATACTTTCCATCCAAAAGTTGGAGGTCTCTAGACCGATTGAGATGCAGTCGTCACCGTTGCTAATGCTCGAGTTGAGGATGGTCAAATATGATGATTGTTGCACATGGATGCCATCTGTGTTTGGACTATCACATGCAGCCGAGACATTCACTCTTGTCATATGCACGTTTTGACACCTATGCACCACAATGGTTAACTTTTGGCTATTAATTGAAGATAATCCATTGATGTTCACGTTTTTTTGCATCATTTATTTGAAGACTCTATCGATTCAAAAGAATCAAAAGCAAGAATTAGTATAAATTTAAATTAATATTGTAATTAATCGATTCATTTTCTTTCAACTTTTAGCTAAAGAAAAATTTTCAAATTTTATTTTTTATCTAGCCAACTCAAATTTTGCATTCGTGGCTCCAATGGGGCAACTAACCTGAATAGGAAGAATTGAGGACTAGTCACATCACGTTATAGTACATTTTTGGGCATTTTAGCCTTGATGGGTGTAGACATGATTTTGTTGACAGGTCATACACCCCCGTACTAACACAACAATAATAGTAAATGTCTATCTAACTTGAAATTAAGTAAATGGGTTTGGAACGGGCATGATGTCGTGGACAACACGTCCTGAGGAAGCATGATTGGGACATCTGACACACGACCGTAGACAACACGCCTTGGACAAGAATGACCCTGACAGCCTGCAGCTTGACTTAAGCTCACCTCGCCTTGATAAGATATGTAAGTTTTAAGGTTAGTAGGCATGATCTCATTCCTTAAGTGAACTGTATGTATATATATTAGTTATGTTTTGTGAACTAATTAGGATATGATTGGCTACAATACCTAATAACTTTGATTTTATTGCATGATGATAGATTATGGACCCTAAAACCTAAGGTGGTACTATACGAGATTGTAGAGTAGGTAGAGCCTTGACTGAGACCGACCCTACTCAAATTCCTTAAAAGGAAAGACATGCTAAGAACAAGTGTTCGAATATGAAGATACCACAATCTATGATCTAGGCCACTAAAATAAACTAGGGTAACATAAACAATGGGGAAAATGTTAGAATATCAGGGGGTCGAGAGTGTTAAGATTTATGCCCCAAATCCTCGTAATCAATTGTTTAATTTTAATAATAAATTTGATTATTTTTTTAAAAATTTAATATTATCCATTGTATGAAATGTCCTAGGTCATTGATGTAATCTTAAACAATATGTGATTGACATACAAGAGGATCATGTTTAAGAATAACTTAAAGGGTCTATGATATATGGATACGGTTTGGTCCTTGATACGACCTAGTTTGTAATTGTTACAAATGATTATATTTAAATCGTTTATGTTGACACATGTGAGTGAGGGTATCCTATACTGCAAAGAGTTTGTATAAGATTGGACCACAAAAATATTCTCTCTTTACAAATTCATTAATGGAGAAAATTAATATAAATTAATATTTTACTGATGATCATATGCGACTCAATCTTAATCCTAAGTGAGTTTTGAGGTCCTGACAGTTAGTTTTAACAAAAAATATTCATCCTCTTCTTCCAGCTCTGCATAATTCAATTCCTTATTCATCTTTGGACATTCATATTGAAAATGACCTAAGTCATGACACCTATAACATTCAACCGTTGCTTTGTTGAAAGTTGATCTTCCTCTTTCATGTCCTCTACCCCTGTAAGTTCCTCTTCCTCTGTTACTTTTTTTTGTTCGTCTTTCGACTTTTAGAACTTGGTCCTCTCCATTAATGTTGAATCTTCGAAATTTTTGTTCATGCACCACTAATGGACTTTGTAATTCATCAATGGACAAGTTATCAGTATATTTAGATTCCTCAATGGATACTACAACATAAGTAAATTTTTCAGTCAGGGTATGCTGAATTTTTTCTACAATTTTCTTGTCTGGCATATCTTCTCCATTACTTCTCGTCTTGTTGGAGAAGTGTTGATTTTAGGACTTAAACAATGGAGTCACACTCTCTCACCGACCCGGAGAGACTTGGTTTACGGTTGGGTCATAAATAAATTGTTCATGAGAGTTAGTGGCACTTAAGGCATAAAATATTACTAACAACTCATGATTGCTTGTAATGATTATATCGATGGTCAAAACTTGTTCTACACTAGATAAGAGTGCAACAAAGTGGGTCTTAAGTTCAACTTCAGTTGCAGATAAATAAGTTTAGCCTAGTTTGTCTAGGTATACATTGCTTTCAAAATAGCGAGAAGGAAATATGACAATATATCATATACTCTCGATCGTTTGTTCATAATGTGAGATCCATATAGAGGTTCACGGTGGCTTTTGGACCATTTTCCTATAGAAGTTATTTGCATGGGTAATTAAGCTGAACTCTTAAAAAAGATAGATTGCAATTTTACCTTAGGATTTAATTTTATATATAAACTACCATCCCATGTACCGTTGATGACGACATCACAAGTGCTCCATGTGGTACACAAAGGATTTTTTTTATTATTTGTTATTAAATGAAGAACATAAATTAATTATTTACCAAAGACTTGAGGCAGAAACCATAGCCATTGTTATTCTACTTAAGGATGGAAGGCATTCTCCTGGAAATATATATTCTTTTATAAAACCAGTGCTTAGCCGATGCTCTTCATAAGACTTATGTGGTACTCATATGTACTAATAAAAAATAATAATAATTATAAATAAAGAGTAATAAAAATAGATGTATACTTATGGCTTTATCAGTAAATAAATAAATAAACGTGTGGAACAAAAAGACCATTTTCCTTCAACATTGATTCACAAGAACCAAAAAAGTCTTCCATGAATTGGAGGCGGACCGCTTCTATCATCTCACTATCAAGGTTAAATTACAAATTTAATTTAATTTTTAATTTTTTTAATTTTGTGTCTAATAAATTATAATTTAAGAAATGTCTAATCCATTCATAAAATTTTGATTTTGTATAGAACGTCTTTGACTTTGACTTTCATAATTTAAGAAACGTTTTTGTTTTTAATTCATGAGTCTCTAGAACAAAAAGTTGAAAGTTCAATGTCTTATTGGGTATAAACCTAAACGTTTAGTACGAAAGTTTCAAAGACTATTAAATTAAGATTGAAAGTTCATAAATCTAAAAAGTTTAGTGATCTAATACACAATAAAAAAATTTAGATATATTATGATTAATAGCTATATTTCATTCGAAAACTCACCACCATAGGATCCTATCCTATTTAGTAGTACTTGACAATTCTGCTGGCAGAGAGAAACTCAATGTGATCCTATAAGAAGGTTGGATCAAAATGATTAGTAACCAAACCAAGTAATGGAGTAAAATGGGTATAATGACCCTAATAATGCCCCTAAAATAACTTACATTTTATTCATTATCTAAACCATCTCCAAATATCATGAAACTTTATATGAAGCCTTATTTTACAATGTGAAAGGATTATGTAAAGTTATAGAATTATTGATCCCCTTGAAGTTCGAACTATGTTTAAGGTGGTAAAATGACCAAAATATCCTTAAGGTTCCTTTAAAATATTTCAAGGTCCAAATGCCCTCCTAATTATCCAATATTTTAAGTAAGATCTATATACCAAGCTAGTGGTATAAGTTAAGTTTAAAATATAAACCAAGGTAGTGGTATAAGTTAAGTTTAAAATATAAACTAAGAGGCTACCCTAACTCAAACAACAATCGAAACAAGAAAAATAGGCGTATAAGAAAGAGATATTATCTAAAGGCCAAGATGATGAATCCTTTTTTGGGCATATTTCAATTGTTGTTTGGACAAAGTAATGGCAGTGCAGTGACATCCAGTTTGCTTAACTATTTCAATAGCTAGACTTCCCCAACCACACCCAATGTCTAAAACTTTTATTTTATTTTATTTTTTTTATTCTTTTGATTCTTGCCTATTAATATTATGATAAACTAAGTGAGATTAGTGAAAATAAAATATGTTTAGTTGTGTAATAATATAATAATCACCTTCTTAATAAGAAAACGGAGTTTCCTCCATGGTTCAATTATCAAATCTTCATCTTTCCGATTTGTTAAGAAAACAATGCATAACCAAAACATCATCATATAGGTTATCAAATTTTTATAAACAAAAGTTGGTTATACGAACCTTAAAGATGGCACATGAGTACACCATTGTATCATCCAAGAAGAGAGGAAAAAGTTCATTGCTCTATACAACAAAATAAATTATTCAATAAGAATTTTAAAGTTTTTACCATAGAATGTATAGGCTTTGTACCAAGATTCAACACCTAATATTTAATGGTCTCGACTTTTACTTACATCTTCTACAACATGACCAAGTTATCTACCTTACTTGAATTACTTCTAAGACGGAATACTATCCCTACAAATTAACCTGGGTTTGTTTAGGCTGTTTTATTCTCACTCACATGATTTCTAGGAAAAATTTCACGCACCATTTAGGTGTGGTGGATTAAACAAACATTCTCATGGTATCAGAGCCCTTTCGGTTTAACAACTCCGATCCTTTCTTTTCAATGGCTTTTGAATCCTCTAATCTTCTTCTCCACCACCCCTGCTCGCTTTGACGCCGCATGGGCAGTTTTCATGGCTGTCGCAGACGGATCCAATTGATTCGGCTCCACCCTATTGACCCCCAAATCACCCCTCGCCATACTCTATACATACAATCTCACATTTTCCAACACAATCGGTGTTTTCCCTTAGCCAACATAGTCTCTCTCATTTTCTTCCCAATCAACCCTTCATCCTTCATAGAAACCCTAATCTCAGGATCCTCATCAGTGTTCTGTTCAGAAATATATGGAATCTCGACAAGCCCATCAACCTTTTGCAGAGGTTTACCTTCGGAATCTGGGTGCCGCACTGGCCTCTTCGCCAACCAAGTTGCCGCCGCCCTTCGCGCCAAAATTGGCTCTTTCGCTTAATGGGGCGACTCTTTCGGCTACCCTTCGCGCCAAAATTGGCTCCTTCGCCCAATATGACGACTCTTCCGGCTTCAACATTGTCTTTGTCCCTTGCTCTAGGTTTCCCTTCTACTTCTGGGGTTAGACATATTCTCACCAGAGCCAAGGCAGTATCTTCGCTGAGCGACGATCCCTCTTCATGGGTTAAGACATATTCTTGCCGAAGCCAAGGCAGCATCGCCGCTTAGCGGCGATCCCTCTGCAGTTTTCGATGGCCAAGAAAGTGTTTCTCTACGCCTCCTCCGAACCAGGTTGTTGACATCTTCACGAAAAGTGTTTCTCAACCTCTCTTTGAATTTTTCAGATCCAAGCTTCATGTTCGTTCAAATCCGACGCTCAGCTTGCGGTGGGGTGTTAAGGATATTTAGTACTAAATTATAGTTTACCATATATATCATATTTGATATTTTATTATAAAGCAAATATCTAGATATTTGCCTTCCTATCATAGGTATCTTTCCATTTATTACTATTTCCATATCCTTGTAATTTATTTGGTTATAAATAGAGAACTTTCACGCACCATTTAGGTGTGGTGGATTAAACAAACCTTCTCAGTGTTCTTTCTCAAAGTATGCTGGAAAAAAATACTTTGCATAATTGCGGTAAATAGTGGAGGAGACCACCATCCCCTACATAAAGTAGATAAAAAAAATATTAGTTCAATGTTATCCTATGTTCGTGTTTAAGAAGTCTTTAAATTTAAATAATTGTTTAAATAATTGTGTAACTTTCCATTCCTGTGCAATAAATTTGTCAACTTTAATAAACTTTCTAGTTTATAGATTAATTAAAGATCAAATTGAAAGTTTGAAGAAATTATTAAATACAAGATTGAATGTTCAGAGACTTATTAGACACTTATTAGAGTTCATGAATATATTAGAAACACAAAAATGTAAATTAAAGAACCTATTAAAAACTTTTAATGTGAGATTTACATTGGTTGGAGAGGTAAACGAAACATTTTTTATATGGGTATGGAAACTTCTCCCTAACATACACGTTTCAAAACCATGAGGCTGACGACGATACATAACCGGGAAAAAATGGACAATATCTAATTGTGGTGGCCATGGGCCATTACAAACGGTATCTGAGCAAGACACCGGGCTGTGTGCCAGCGAGGACACTGGTCCCCAAGGAGAGTAGAGAGGACGCACAAATACATTCTTTGTAAGGTTTTGGAAACCTCTCCCTAGTAGACGAGTCTTGGTGATTTGTAACGGACCAAAGCGGGCCTCCCTAGTAGACACATTTTAAAACTGTGAGGCTGACGACGATACGTAATGGGCGAATGTAGATAATATCTTCTAGCAGTGGGCTTGGGCTATTACACATGGTATCAAAGCCAGATATCGGGCGGTGTGCCAGCGAGGATATTGGGCGCCCAAGAGGGTGGATTGTGAGAACAATTTCTATAAGGGTGTGGAAACCTCTTCCTAACAAACACGTTTGAGAACAAACGCTCGCCCCCAAGGGGGTGGATTGTGAGAACATTTCTTATAAGAGTGACCACTCGTTAACAAACACGTTTGAAAACCAACATTGGCCCCAAAGGAGGTGGATTGTGAGAACATTATTTAAAAAGGTGTAGAAACCTCTCTCTAACAAATACGTTTCAAAATCGTGAACCTGATGACGATATGTAACGGGACAATACGTAATGCGCTAAAACGGATAATATCTATTAGTAATGGCCTGTTACAATTAATCTCATACAAAACAAAAACTTAAAAAATGAAACTTGTATCCTTATTAGCAATGAGAAGCTGCAAAAGAAAAGGTAAGCATGAAAGAGGGCGTCATTAATAACCTTAATTAGGAAGTAATTAGGAAGTAATGAAGTAATAAGCTCAACAAAATAAGGTTAAGAAGACCTTCTTCTTTACCATTAATGTAAATTCTCCATAGATATATGCATCTGCAAGCTCTAAGTCAGCTTCTGCCATAACCTGCAAAAATAAATTATACTTTATCCTATTTTTTCAACATTTTCTTTATATAAAAAAATCTACAAAGTTCGTTAAAGAATAGATTGAAATTATGGGTAAAACAAGTTTAAAATACATTCGAAGGTGCACCACCTCAAGCTGTACCACTTCCAGCAGCATCAGCCGCTAGAATATATCCCAATACTAATCTGATGTGGGAATCAATTCAGGCCATGATGCATGTCATGATGGTCACTCAACAAGCCAAGAACTCGCGACCTATCAAAGGAGCGAACTGGTTATGGGACTTCAAGCGGTTCAACCCGACACATTCACCGGTTCTACTAGAGATCCAACTAAAGTCCAAATGTGGATTTCATCCATGGAAACCATCTTTCTTTCAATGGAATGTCCTGACAACCATAAGGTATCTTGTGCGTCATATAGGCATAAAAAATGGACGGACAATAAGGATAGTATCAACCTAGGAGGGGGAATCATGATGTGGGATCGATTTAAGGAAGTCTTCTGAAAATAATATTCTCCCAAGGTGGCTCGACTTAAGAAACAACCGGAGTTCACCCATCTGACTCAAGCTGGACACTTAGTCGATTGGTATGACAGAGAATTCATGAGGCTAAAAAGCTTCGCACCTTCATTAGTGGACACTGAAGAAGCGATGTGATTTATGTAAGTTAGCTTTATGTCTTTCAATCTTAATCTAGTGCAATGATTTCTTGGGCTACAATCAAAATTGATTGCTATTTCAGTGACGAAAGTTCCCTCGATGTCTTCGTATGTTACTTTGCTAACTTTAACTCTTGAAGCCTATTAGAATAAAGAAGAGCAATCAAAATATACTATGAAAACGGATAAACAAGGACATCTATAAAAAAAAAAAAAAAGAGTTATTCTCAACCTCAAATTTTTAATTCCATGTCCCCCTAAACTATATTATAAAAATATATTATAAAACCAAATATAAATTAGGAATTTTATAATAAGATATAAATATATACAACAAATAAGATATAAATCGAGCATAGTCTTAAATTTTTTATATAAGTTAGAGCAATTATCTCCAATGGTATGAGATATTTTGGATAAATTAAAAAATAAAATCATAAAAGCTTCATACCATTTTAAGATATGTGAGGGTAATATTATAAGTTCTACAAAGAAGAAAAGTGGTAAACTTGGGATCTCAAAGTCGAGAGAAAGAAATTCAATAAGGTGAAGGCGGTTCTTTAAACGAGTTGTTGAATGTCGAAAGTATTTCTTCATATGGATTGTTGAAAGTTGCAACATTACCCGCCCTTGAAAACACAACCTCCAATAAATTTTATATATTTAATTTTAAAAATTACATGATGACTTCAATTATATATTTAATGTGATATATAAAATTACTAGCCTATATATAACTGACGCAACATTTTTACAAAATGAAGAACATAAATTAATTATTTACTAAAGACTTGATACAGAAGCAAGGGCCATTGTTATTCTACATAAATTAATTCTTTTTTTTTTTTTATTTTTTTTTTTTTTTTTTTAAAAAAAAAGTTCTAGATTTTTTTATAGGTAAGGAGGGAAAAATGAGAAAAAAGGACACATAATTTTTAGTAAAAATTTAGATCAATATAAGATTCAAAAAAGAAATATTACAAATGTCTATAAAATTTTACTTATTTACAAAAATGCCTTTGCCATTAAAATCTTGAGCAAGTTCTTTTCGGCACTCGCCCGCTTCAAAAAAATCCATAATATCTTTAAATTCAATCATTGGATTGAACTAAAAAGAATCGAAGTTCTTCAAATCCAACCATTGAAATCCAAGGATTCCTGCAATGATTTGTGAGTCATCATCTTCTAAACATGTAGGAATAAGTTTAAAGAGTTTGGTGATCTTTAAGACCTCAACTCGTCCGAAAATAATAAGCTCAATACTCGAAAAATAGAATATTGGTTCTCGGGTGTTAGCGCGTTTCATCCCTTGACTTCCTCTTTAATAACCCTACGTTCACCGACTCCAATTTGGCTTGAATCGTCACAAACTTCATTGAAAAGTTGGGTCAAACTTGTGATTATTGGAATAGCTTTAAATTTGGGCAAAAGTATCAAAATGAAAGATCCGTATTTTTTTTAGAGTTATTTTTCAAAAAAAAATTTACTTAGAGCTATTGTTGCAATTTTATCTTTAGATTTTTCTAATTTTCTACGTTCATGGTCATTTTGTCCAAATTTCTTTTTCGAATTATTTTAATATAATATATATATATATATTATAAAATTCCTCCCTTTATTTCGGGCATTTTTTATGGCCCATTGAAATTCTTTTTTTGTAATTACTTACAAATTATACAATTAGAGAATCAGAAAATTTGCACTTTTCTTCTTTCCAATCTACTTGGGGTCTTATATATAACTTTACAAATATTTCTAATTTTCTTTATTCTAAATTTTTAATTTCTTATCAGATTCTTTCCCTTCTGAATTTTAAATAAAAGTTTTTGATTGGTAACGACTTATATTTTCTATTAAAATAAAATCTATAATACGCACATATCATTACGAAAAATTATTAAAATTAATTTGTTTTAAAAAATGTCATAGATTTAAATAATCATAAATTCATTTTAAATAGGATAATAACATTGTATAAGTAACATAGTTGAAAACATAAAAGACAAAATTTCCTATTAATGTTTAGAAATTAAATTTTGTTGACCTATCCTAACACAAAGGCATTTCTATAGTCTTTGATAAGACATCCCTAATCCTCAGTTCAACGATCCAAACTTTTATTGGAGCAACAACCCTTGAATATAAGACATTAACACCTCCTTATACAAATTTCGGATCAACCGAGAGATAAGACTCGAATTAGATTACCTCTTAAGATTAAAGATCTAGAGACAAGATTTGGAAGCATAAATAGAAAAATATGACTCTTAGATACTTTCATAATTAGAGTGGATACAAATTTTGTAGAATCAAAAAAATCTTCCATGAATTCGTGGCCAACCGCTTCAGAGAAAAATATATTTATTGTTTTTAATATATTAAATATTAAAATAATCCATGTATATAGATCCTTGAATGAAAATATATATTTGAAATTGGAACGAGATTTAAATTAGTTAAATATATATTAGAATATCTTATGATATTTAAATATGATTTAGGAAGATATTATATCCTACTCTATTACATATTCAAATATATTATTTTGTAAATATTCTCAAATCGCTATATAGAAGATCTTTGAGTTGAGCCAAAAAATATCCCACGCTTTCTCCATTTGAGCATTTTCTCTAAACATCTCCTTCTCCCGTCCTTGCAGATTTTCTTTCGAGAAGCTCGCACAAGCCTTGACTTTGTGTTCGATTCCTAGCGACGAATATATTACAGAGGATATTCAACTATTGGAGAAGTTGGAGCAAGTAGATTAAAGATCGGCTAGAACGTTCTCCATATTTCTTTAATGTAGTTTGTCTAACATTTTGTTTTGTTTGATTCTAAGTAAGAACAAGGATGATTCTAATACTTCCGCTGCGCTAGTTAAACGTTCATTTCCAACCGAAAGGTCAATGAGACTCTTATAAATTTGACCCATTGACATTTAAAGGGAAGAACATAACTCCAACTCGTGGAATAAGAGAAAGATCTAAACACCACAAGCTTGTTATGCCACTGATTGAGGCAGGTGAAAATGAGACAATGCAACTATCCAGTGCGAGTCTTGTTTAGGAGAAAATGTTGACAAGTGGCCAACTATAACAGCTTCCAATGAAGCAAAATAACTTCAGTACATGTTCTCATATGCACTGACCTCGATGGTTAAACTACAAAACACCCAACGAGTCCGAAAGTGTTATTTTGGGACAAAAAGACATCACAAAGGCTTTATGGAATCTACCCTGTTTTTTTTAGAATACCATCACTGTTGGCACCCAACATGTACTTGATCCACTAACAACGGTGAAGGCTCGAGTGAACAACTTTGGCAAGGCCTGTGATCTTATCCAGCACGAGTGGCGTCCAAAGTCATTCTTTGCCGTATATTGGGATGTGGACACCAAAGCGATTGATAAGTGTGCTAAAGTTGGACTAGCTTTGGCCCTCGAGCCATGATAAAATAATTTTACTCACTATGGCTGGAAGAATTAAGGTAGAGTTTTTTGATAATAGCCCCAAGTTGTTTGTTGAGACCTTGATGATATGTGTTCATCAGTCCTACCAGTTGTTTTGGATTGTAGAAATAAATGTTAAGACATAAATTGAGCAACTCAGTTCAATAAAGACATGAATAATAGTTAGTTTGTCCAATCACGCTAATTCAACTAAAGGAGGATCGTAAATTGTGATTCAATGTCGTAGACATGTATATTCAATGTCGGTTGGAGAGGAGAACGAAGTATTCCTTACAAGAGTGTGAAAATCCCAACCTAGTGAACGTATTTTAAAGTAAGCTCGGAAAGGAAAGCCCAAAGAAGACAATATCTGCTAAGAACATTTTAAAACCTAGAGGGGAAGCACGGAAGGGAAAGCCCAGAGAGGACAATATCTTAAACCGACATTGAGAGCTCAAGAATCGTCGTGAATTGGTAATTTGGTAATTTGCCACTTTAAGAATATTTTTTTATTATTTTCTTAAAAAATCTATAATTTTTCTAAACATTCTTCATTCCTTTTTGGTCATTTTTCCCTTCTTCAGCATCTTGAAATTCTCTCTATATAAGGAATTAAAAATTCATAAATATTTTTAAAAATTAAAAAAACGACATTTTCGTCCTTTTGACTTATGTTTTCATTCCTAATCCTTCTCCAAAGGATTTAAGTCCTTAAAATTACTTCTTAGGGCATGTAAATGACTTGCTTAAGACCCTTGTCCTAGCTCAATCCTCTTAATTTCTTTCCTTAGATCCTTTGGGTCTTACCGGAGTGGCTTATTCTCATGGGAGTTAATTTCCTTCATGTTTGGGGTGTTACACCCGCCGTCGCGACTTCAGCTTCGTGGAGAAGTAGAAACCGTCATGGTTGTAACTAACATTTCTCTTCTTTTGTCTTGATTTGACCATTTGACTGTTTGTTTCTCTATATGTTCTGTTTGTTTGCTCGGAAAATTCCCCGATTAGCGGGTAAATAGAGAATGAGAGTTAAAAATTTACTTTCTTAATGAAATTATTCGAGGTACGTTTCTCCATTTCGTTATCCATAAAGTGATGTGAAAGATCTTCAGAAAATATCAATTTCTAAGAGGAAAAGAAATTAAAAGAAGCAGTTGTTATAAGACGTGCAACCTAACGGTTTTTGAAGATTGAATCAATCTTAAGAACGGTTCAAGAAATTTTTCTACATGTAATTTAATCATAGCAAAGTCCCCCTTGCGGACAAAATTATTACTAGTTTTAAATGTTTTTTTCTTCTATTCCTATGCTGGATTTTGTCTTAACTAGTATGTTGTTTTGTAATTTCATCTCATTAGTGAAATGTTCTTTGTCTCAAAAGAAAATAAAATAAAGCAGACTGTCACCAGTTGTCGAGAACTCATCCTCGACCCTGATTGCTAGTTGAGATTTAGCAGGTCTTGTATAATGAGTCAATAAATTAATCACATCTTTTTCAAATTTTATCTTTTTTGTTAGCTCTTTAAAAATTTCATTTCATGTGAGTTTGGGTTCATGTGCAATAAGAAGAGTAAAAACCCAACGACTAAGGGTAAGGTCACTGTTAGTGAAATCCCATGTGTAGCTCCTACACTCTACGTTGCAGAAAACATACAAACAACAAAACCTCCTAATTCAATGAAGAAGTAAGTGAGAAGAGAAATTTGTTTACAAAGACTTACTCCAACGCATGTAGGGAAGGAGAAGAATATTAATGATGAAAAAAGAAGGAAAGAAGAAGACTGAAGCAACTTTAAGTGGTTCAACCAATGTCTGCATCCATTGTGCAAGGAAGTGTGAGATCCCACATCGGATAGACAAGGGAACGAAATATTCCTTACAAGGGTGTGGAAACCTATCCGTAGTGGATGCATGAAACTTTGAGGGCATTTTAAAACTTTGAGGGGAAACCCGGGAGGGAAAGCCCAATGCGTTTTTTTGCGAACAGTCTTGAGCTGTTAAGCCGCTAGGCAAAAAGGGAGTGGGTTGTGAGATCTCACATTAGTTGGAGAGGGGAACGAAATATTTTTTATAAGAGTGTGGAAACCTATCTGCGAGTGGATGCGTTTTTTAAAATCTTGAGAGGAAGCCCAAAAAGGGAAAACTAAAAGATACAATATCTGCTTTGTGGGCTTGGGCTGTGCTAGAAAAGAGCGCTGACCCCTAAACCAGTGGGTTGCGTTTTCAAACCTTGAGAGGAAACCCAGAAGAGAAAATCTAAAGAAGACAATATTTGCTAGCAGTGGGCTTGGGTTGGTAAGCCAAAAAGGGCGTTGGGCCTCCAAGGGGATAGGTTGCGTTTTAAAATCTTGAGAGAAAGCCGGAAAGAAAAAACCTAAATAAGATAATATTTGCTAGCGATGAGTTTGAGTTGGTGTGCAGTATTATAAGTGTGTGGAAACCTATGGATCCCCAAGGGGGGTGGGTAAACATTTCTTATAAGTGTGTGGATACATTTTAAAATCCAAAAAAGACAATATCTGCTAGCGGTGCTTGGATTGTTACATAAAAGGATTATCTCTTGTATTTATTGGAGAGGGCTGAACACTTGTGAGGAAGGATATAAATCCAAGCTCAATTGGCCATCATGACTTGAACTCAATACCTCTAAGTCATTATTTTCTTTGACTATTATGTCAATCCATGAAAGTTTTTCACTCTATTATGATGTAGCTTTCTCAAGAAAATGCACATAAAGATAACTTCCGTGCAGAAAAAAGGCACATAAGTCGGCTTTTTAAAAATTGAATTTGATTGGATAGAAACTTACTTTACTCCACACTTTACATGACTCCACATGACTTGGCTCCACGTGACTTGACTCCACACTTCAAAACAATGTTAGACAAGTCTTTATATAGATGTAGAAATATTAATCCTCATACATGAACCAAATAAATACTAATCAAAATGGTTTCAAACTAAATGGGAGTTAATAACCAAAATGAATAAGAATATTAATCAAAATGGTTATAAACTAAATCAGATTTAATAATTAAAATGAATGAGAATTATGACAATTCATCTTTATGACAATTTACAACATCCACCACTTTGTTACTAAAACGTTCAACAAAAAGAAACTTTAAATTCCTCAAATGGTATTCGATTTCTCCACGTAGATGACCACCGAATGACAATCTTTTGAAAACCCATTAGCCATTTGTGCTATCTAATGAAGTTGTAACACCCAAAAAATGAAGGAAATTAGATCCAAGGGAAGAAATTAAACGATTAAGTAAAGATAAGAGTCTTAATAAGACATTACTACACCCTAACAAGTAATTTTAAGGAGTTAAGGCCTTTGAAAAAGGATTGGAAAGGAAAAGGTAAGCCAAAAGGACAAAAAGGTCATTTCTCCAATTGTTAAGGATTTTTCTGGATTTTTAATTCTTTAACTAAAAGGAATTTCAAGATGCTCAAAAAGGTAAAAATGACCAACATGAATGAAGAATGTTTAGAAAAATTATGGAGTTTTGGAGAAAAATAATAATAAAATATTTGGAAAGTGGCAAATTACCAAAATACCCTTGAAGTTATGGATACTTACAAATATGTCATTCTGCTCAAAATTAGAACCTCCACAGCGTCTGCACAAAATTGACTCTTTTGTCTCTCCCACTCTTTTTTGGAAAAAAAATAAGTACTTTAAGACCCCCAATGCAGGGTTTTCGACGCTTTGGCTTGGAAGGCATGAAGATCCACCGTTTGTGGGTATTCAGTTTCTCGATAGCCACCTTGTATATGAAGCAGGACGAGGACCATTGACTGTAGCTATTCTGGTTGTGAAGTCCTTGTCATGGATTTCTACCTCTCTTTTTGAAGGATTCATAGTCCCTTACTACTACTTCAAGTCTCCCATTGTTGGAATTTATGCCATAAAGTCTTATAATTAATTATTTAATAATTTTTTTATTCATAATTTTATATTATCCATGGTATGGAAAATCAATGGTGTCACGACACGAATTCTGAGACTTCGAGACTCGGATTGAAAGTAAAAAGACGGAAGTGAAAACAAATAAAAATATAAGTAAAATAAAATAAAATAAGAAAATGGAGTAAAATTAAAATAAAATTAAGTTAAACAGTACCACATTAAAATAAAATTGCAAGACTTTAAATTTATTACAAAAGGAAAAATTGATTTGGATACAACTAAAAAATGAAATAGGGAAGGCGGAAAGAAAGACCGAAGTTCCTTAACGACCCCCTCTCTAACTACATAGCTCTCGAACGCTCCTCCACCTTGACCTGCAACCTGCGAACACCTGAAAAGGAAAAGAAAACGGGGTGAATTTATAAATATACGTAGTAAGTATGCTGCTTGTAGGAAGAATTTACGTAGAGCAATTAATCTTCGATCTCTACCAATTGATTGGCCCAGGACTTGCCCAATTGTTTTGCAGCCGACATGTGTGTGTACTACAATTCAAGGAGCCAACTTGGCTCTAATACCACTTATCACAATCACATTCTAGTGGAGTGAGATAGCGATTTTGTGACACTTATTCTAACCTGATGAACAAGTCAGCAGTATGAAAATCATAAGTCGTAGACAATTCAAACGTTTGATCGAGCCTTAGTCATGTTTGAAAGAAAGTGTTTTAGAAAATGTAAGCTTGGAAATGCATAGCTTGGAAATGCTATGAAAATCGTAAGTCGTAGACAAATTATTATTTTTTGGACAAAAGCAATGTTATGGGCTAAATGCAAATAAGCAACAACTACAACTTTTATAGCATATAACCCAAGTAGAAAGAATTGGCGACTAGTTTCATCTCCCCATAGTACATTTTGGAACATTTTAACCCTGGAAGGTGTAGACATAATTTTGTTGACAGGTCATGCCCCCGTACTAACACAATAAGAATAGTAAATGTCTATCTAACATGAAATCAAGTAAAGGTGTTGGGAACGGGCATGTGGTCGTGGACAATACGTTTTGGACAAGTATCATTGGAACATCTGACACGCAACCGTAAGCAACACGCCTTGGGCAAGCATGGCCGTGACACCTTGCAACTTGACTTAAGCTCACCTCGCCTTGACAAGGTGTGTAAGTTTTAAGGTTAGTAAGCATGATCTCACTCCTTATGTGAATTATATGCATATGTTAGTTACGTCTTATGATCTAATTAGGTTATAATTGGTTACAAGACCTAATAACTTAGATTTTATTGCATGATGATAGATTATGTACCCTACAACCTGAAGTGGTACTTGACCAGGTGGTAGAGCAGGTAGAGCCTTGACTGAGACCGACCCTGCTCACATTCCTTACAAAGAAAGGCACGCTAAGAACAAGTGTTGGAATCAATGATCTAGGCCAATTGGTTACCATGATACTACAATCAATGATCTAGGCCACTAACGTAAACTAGGGTAACATAAAATGTGGGGACAATGTCAGAATATCTTGGACATGGAGAGTATTGAGATTTATGCCATAAAGACTTGTAATTAATTTTTAATTTTAATAATAAATTTGATTATTTTATTTAAAATTTAACATTATCCATGGTATGAAAAGTCTTAGATCATTGATGTAATCTTAAATATAATGGGATTGACATACAAGATGATCATGTTTAACAATAACCTAAAGGGTCTATAGTATATGGATAAAGTTTGGTCCCTTATCCTGATAACATAATTGAGACCACTCAGTTTGTAATTGTCACAAATGATTATATCTAAATCGTTTATCTTGACACATGTGAGTAAATGTATCTTATACTGTAAAGAGTTTGTATAAGATTGGACCACAAAAATATTTTATCTCGCTATACAAATTCATTAATCGAGAAAATTAATATTTTACACGAGGACCATATGAGACTCAATCTTAATCCTAACTTAGTTGAGAATGACTTTTAAAGCAAATTTAATATGTCTACCATATTGGGAACTTGACCAAATAGGGAGCTGGGAACATAATTTCACGAGATGAAATTCACTTTTTCCGATATAGAATAAGCAGACGAGTAGTTCCCTTAAGTGTTGATTTTGGGACTTGAACAATGGAGTCACACTCTCTCACCGATCCTGGAGGGACTTGGTTTATGGTTGGATCATAAATAAATTGTTCATGAGAGAGTTAGTGGCACTTAAGGCATAAAATATTACGAACAACTTGTGATTGCCGGTAATGATTTTATAAATGGTCAAAACTTGTTCTACACTATATATAAGAGTTCAACTCTAGATCTACAATGCAGTTGATTAATTAAAGAATATATTTAATTAATTTCATATCATTGCAGCTTATAATCAATAGGGTCATAAGGTTCCTTTGCTAGCTCAGAGTAATGCTAAACATATCAATTTAGTTGAAGGAAAATTTCAAACAAGAAAAAGTATTTAATTTGAAGTGTTAAAATTGATATTTAACCTATTAGATAGATTAAATACAAAAAGAGAAAAATATATTTAATTCATTTAATTTAATGGGTTCAAAGAAGAAAAAAATATATTTAGTGTTTTTGATATATTAAATATTAAAATAATCCATGTATATAGATAATTGAATGAAAATATACCTTGGAAATTTAAAAGAGATTTAAATTAGTTAAATATATATTAGAATATCTTATGACATTTAAATATGATTTGGGGAACATATTATATCCTACTATATCAAATATTCAAATATATTATTTGGTAAATATTCTAAAATCGTTATAGAGAAGACCCTTGGGTTGAGCCAAAAAGTATGTCACGCTTTCTCCATTTGAGAATTTTCTCTAGAAATTTCCTTCTCCCGTCTTTGCGGATTTTCTTTCGAGAAGCTCCCACGAGCCTTGACTTTGTGTTCGATTTCTAGCGATGAATACTTTATAGAGGATATTCAACTATTGGAAAAGTTGGAGCAAATAGATTAAAGATCTGCCAGAACTTTCTCCATATTTCTTCAATGTAGTTTGTTTAAAAGTTTGTTTTGTTTAATTCTAAGTAAGATCAAGGATGAATCTAATACTTCTGCTGAGCTAGTTAAACGTTCATTTCCAACCGAGAGGTCAGTGGGACTCTTACAAGTCTGACCCTTGACATTTAAAGGGAAGAACATAACCTCAATTCGTCGAATAAGAGCAAGATTTAAACACCACCACCAAATGAGGATCATAAATTGTGATTCAATGTCCTAGACATGTATATTTCTAGCCTAACAACCTGACCACACTATATCAAACATGTCCAAGTACATTCCTACAAGTAATGTTGAAAAGAAATTCGAAATGGCTATTTACATGCTTGAAAAAGTTCACGTGTTCGGTTTTAGCCATTCCTCAAGCTTAAATCTCCCCAAATATCATAATTAGGTCCTAATTCATGTATTAAAAAAAACGTAAAGAGTAAAAATTGAACCAAAACAGTAAAGATTGAACCAAAACATCTTCTACCTTAGGTCCTAATTAGGTCCTAATGGTAAAAAATTGAACCAAAACAGTAAAGAGTTGAGTTTAAGGGATGGGGTTAGATGAACAATTAATGGTTAGTTCAGTTGAACCAACCACATGATCATCATCTACCTTGTGACCATTAGGACATGCGTGTGGGAAAAACATAGATAGTCCGATTTCATCCTAGGTCAGCACATTCTAGGCCTCAATTGAAATTTATTTAACCCTTTAAAAAAAATATTTTTAAACATGTTCGTCCTCGTCTATCTCTAACTACCTGATTCCATGTCTAGGTTCACATGTAATACTTTCCATCCACAAGTTGGAGGTCTCTGGACCGATTGAGATGCAGTCGTCACCGTTGCTAATGCTCGAGTTGAGGATGGTCACATATGATGATTGTTGCACATGGATGCCATCAGTGTTTGGACTAGACATGCAGCCGAGACATTCACTCTTGTCATATGCACGTTTTGACACCTATGCACCACAATGGTTAACTTTTGGCTATTAATTGAAGATAATCCATTGATTTTCACGTTTTTGTGCATCATTTATTTGAAGACTCTATCGATTCAAAAGAATCAAAAGCAAGAATTAGTATAAATTTAAATTAATATTGTAATTAATCGATTCATTTTCTTTCAACTTTTAGCTAAAGAAGAATTTTCAAATTTTATTTTTTATCTAGCCAACTCAAATTTTGCATACCTTGGCTCCAATGGGGCAACTAACTTGAATATGAAGAATTGAGGACTAGTCACATCACGTTATAGTACATTTTTGGGCATTTTAGTCTTGGTGGGTGTAGACATGATTTTGTTGACAAGTCATACACCCCCGTACTAACACAACAATAATAGTAAATGTCTATCTAACTTGAAATTAAGTAAATGGGTTTGGAACGGGCATGATGTCGTGGACAACACGTCCTGAGGAAGCATGATTGGGACATCTGACACACGACCGTAGGCAACACGCCTTGGACAAGAATGACCCTGACAGCCTGCAACTTGACTTAAGCTCACCTCGCCTTGACAAGATATGTAAGTTGTAAGGTTAGTAGGCATGATCTCATTCCTTAAGTGAATTGTATGTATATATATCAGTTAAGTTTTGTGAACTAATTAGGATATGATTGGCTACAATACCTAATAACTTTGATTTTATTGCATGATGATAGATTATGGACCCTAAAACCTGAAGTGGTACTATACGAGATTGTAGAGTAGGTAGAGCCTTGACTGAGACCGACCCTACTCAAATTCCTTAAAAGGAAAGACATGCTAAGAACAAGTGTTCGAATATGAAGATACCATGACGCTACAATCTATGATCTAGGCCACTAAAATAAACGAGGATAACATAAATGAGGGGGAAAATGTTAGAATATCAGGGGGTCGAGAGTGTTAAGATTTATGCCCCAAATCCTCGTAATCAATTGTTTAATTTTAATAATAACTTTGATTATTTTTTTAAAAATTTAATATTATCCATTGTATGAAATGTCCTAGGTCATTGATGTAATCTTAAACAATATGTGATTGACATACAAGAGGATCATGTTTAAGAATAACTTAAAGGGTCTATGATATATGGATACGGTTTGGTCCCTTATCTTGATAACATAATTGGTACGGCCTAGTTTGTAATTGTTACAAATGATTATATTTAAATCGTTTATGTTGACACATGTCAGTGAATGTATCCGCAAAGAGTTTGTATAAGAATGGACCACAAAAATATTCTCTTTTTACAAATTCATTAATGGAAAAAATTAATATAAATTAATATTTTATTGATGATCATATGCGACTCAATCTTAATCCTATGTGAGTTTTGAGGTCCCGACAGTTAGCCAAGAATAATTCAGGCAGAAACATAAACTATTGAAGTTTGAAGTGATGATATTATATAATATTGAACTTTTTATAAGTTTACAAATAACAAACTAACCACAAATCTGGTAAACAAATAGGGTAAACAGATTTGGAAAATATTTAAACTAAATACCTAAAACTACTCTCGCTATTTTGACCTAATCAAATTCTTCTAACAATCCCTCCCTTAAACTAATTCTTCTTCAACTAGTTTTTTTTTTTTTTTTTTCAAAAATTAGTTATAAGTCAGAAAAAGTCTGCACACCAAATTCTACACGCAACTTCTGAAATTCTTCTCATTTTAGTGGCTTTGTCAACAAATCAGCAAGTTGATTTCAGTTACCACAAAATTATAAATTAAAAGTTCTTTGTTTTGTAAGATCTCTAAAGGAGTGAAATCTTATTCTTATGTGTTTGGAACATCCATGTACAACTAGATTTTTGGAATAGCTTAATAGTTGAAGTATTATCACACATTAGCTTTGTTCCTTCTATTTGAGAGTGACCAATCTCTTTGAGTATCCCCTTCATCCAAATAGCTTGACATGCACAGGTACTAGCAACAACAAACTCAGCTTCTGTGGTTGATAAGGTGACTATAGGCGGCTTACGAGAAGACCAAGCTACTGCTCCTCCACTCATCATAAACACATAGTCTGAAGTCCTCTTGCTATCTTCCATGTCTCCGGCATAGTCACTAGTCACTACCAGTAAATCCAATTAAATCACTAACTCCTCCCTTTCTATAAAATACACGATAATCTACGGTACCTTTCAAGTACCTTAAAACCCTTTTAGCTGCTACAAAATGTTGTTGTGTTGGACATGCCATAAAACGACTAATCAAACTTACAACAAACATGAGATTAGGACAAGTAGCTGTGAGATACATTAGACTTCCCATTATTTGTTTATACAAAGTTACATCTACTTTTGCACCATTTTTATCTTTGCCAAATTTATGTCCTGTAACAATGGAATTACAAACAGAATTGTAATTATCTATGCCAAATTGATTTAAAACTTCAGCAACATACTTTGTTTGACATATAAAAATATCATCTAATCTTTGTATTATCTCTATTCCAAGAAAAAATCTCATCGGACCTAAGTCAGTCATATGAAACTCTTTCTTCATGAAACGTTTAAACTCCTCCAATAATTCTTCATTGTCTCTAGTAAATAAAAGATCATCAACATAAATGCTTACAATACGAATTTTACCTCCCTTCCTCTTGTTGAAGAGTGTCTACTCACTGGAACTGCTTTTGAATCCTTCCTTTATTTGACATCTAACTGATAGAGTTCCAACCTTTTTGGGCGGCAAAAACAATGATCGAATCACAGTATCCATTTTGGCCACATGTGCGTACACTTTTGTATAATCAATACCATGCTCTTGTATGTAGCCTTTTACAACCAATTTTGCTATGTATTTATCAACTTCTACAGACTCATTTATCTTGGTTTTATAAATCCATTTCAATCCTATTTTCTTTCCTCATAGAACCAACAAATTCCATGTTTGATTTTTTTCAATGGATTTAATTTCTTCATCCATAGCCAATCTCCATTTTGGGCTTTTGACAGCTTCCTCAAAATTCACAGGATCTCAAATCAATAAGAATGCCACATTTTCTTCATCCTCTTCAGATAAGCCTTCACCGGAATTATAATCTTCTAACCATAGAGGTGGATGTCGATTTCTCCCCTCCCTTATTGTCAAATCTGGTGCAACAGTTACAAATTATTTTCAGCAACTGGTTCAATTGTTTCATCAACCGGTTTAGTCGTTTCTTCCGTGATTTCCCCTTTTTCGTTTTTAGCAACTGGTTCAATTGTTTCAGCAACCGGTTCAGTCGTTTCCTCTATGATTTCTCCACCTTCGACTGTGTTTTTATTAATTTCAATATTTTTCCCTAGTCCTATTTTGTTTCACCTTCAAAAAAATTTCAATCCCATTCACGATCTTCGTCGAAAGCTACATTACGACTTACTATAATTTTATTTGTAGTTGGATCAAACATTCTATAGCCTTTGGATTCGCTGTTGACTCCAAATAAAACACATGTTACACTTTTATCTTCAAGTTTGCTCCTCTTGGCATATGGAATATGGACATGTCCCACACATCCAAAAATTCTGAAATAATCTACTTATGGTTTCATTCCGCTCCAAGCCTCTTCTGGTGTCGTGTCTTTTACTGCAAGAGTGGGTGATCGATTCAAAATGTGAATCGTCCACCTAACTGCATCAGACCAGAAATTTTTAGGCACTTTGTTCTCAGCATAGCTCTTACCAAGTTCATCACAATGCGATTTTTGTGTTCAGCCACTCCATTTTGTTTTGGGGTACAGGTTGTGGTCAATTGTCTCTTCACTCCATGCTGTTTGCAAAATTCGTTGAATTCTCCTCCTCTATCTGTCCTTAAACATTTCATAGGCATTCCAATTTGCTTTTCTACCATTGTTTTGAAACATTTGAAATGATAAAATGTTTTTTATTTTTCTACAAGAAAATAACTTCATGGCTTCTCTGAAAAATAATCTATAAAGCACAACAAGTACTTTTTCTGACGACTTGAAGATAGTGAAATTGGACCACATAAATCTGCATCAACAAGACCCAATTTTTTTGTTGCTCTCCATTTAACCATTTTTGGAAGTAGATTCCGATGTTGCTTGCCTTTCATACATGCCTCACAGGTGGTGTTTTGAGCTACAATTTGCGACAGGCCTTTCACGACGTTTTTGTGTTTGAAGGTGCACAAGCCTTTGTAGCCGAGATGACCATAACGATGGTGCCAAAGTGTCGTATTTGAAACTTGGAGGCATCTTCCTTCATTTGTTGTGGTAGATGGTTCAGTATGCAAAATAAACCGTCGATTTGCGCTCATAATTGACTCTGCTATTTTTACTTTTTGTGGATGATAAATGCTACATACACCATCTTTAAACACCACTGCTACTCCTTTTTCTTGTAGTTGTCCAACGCTCAAGATATTATTTTTGAGTTCAGGTACCCAATACACATTATTAATAGTGCAACGAACCCCATGCAAAGTTAATTTCACTGCACCCTTTCCCATAACTTTCATACTTGTATTATTTCTCAGTTTGACAATGTGGGAAAATATCTTGTCTAAGCTTGAAAACATACCTTCCTTTTTCTAAGCTTGAATCTAAGAACCAAGCATCACTCCTTTTTGGTTCATGTCTTTTCATATGAGCCATTAACAACATTTCATCCTCTTCTTCCAGCTCTGCATAATTCAATTCCTTATTCATCTTTGGATATTCATATTGAAAATGACCTAAGTCATGACACCTATAACATTCAACCGTTGCTTTGTTGAAAGTTGATCTTCCTCTTTCATGTCCTCTGCCCCTGTAAGTTCCTCTTCCTCTATTACTTATTTTTGTTCGTCTTTCGACTTTTAGAACTTGGTCCTCTCCATTAATGTTGAATCTTCGAAATTTTTGTTCATGCACCACTAATGGACTTTGTAATTCATCAATGGACAAGTTATCAGTATATTTGGATTCCTCAATGGATACTACAACATAAGTAAATTTTTCAGTCAGGGTAGGCTGAATTTTTTCTACAATTTTCTTGTCTGGCATATCTTCTCCATTACTTCTCATCTTGTTGGAGAAGTGTTGATTTTAGGACTTAAACAATGGAGTCACACACTCTCACCGACCATGGAGAGACTTGGTTTATGGTTGGATCATAAATAAATTGTTCATAAGAGTTAGTGGCACTTAAGGCATAAAATATTACTAACAACTCATGATTGCTTGTAATGATTATATCGATGGTCAAAACTTGTTCTACACTAGATAAGAGTGCAACAAAGTGGGTCTTAAGTTCAACTTCAGTTGCAGATAAATAAGTTTAGCCTAGTTTGTCTAGGTATACATTGCTTTCAAAATAGCGAGAAGGAAATATGACAATATATCATATACTCTCGATCGTTGGTTCATAATGTGAGATCCATATAGAGGTTCACGGTGGCTTTTAGACCATTTTCCTATAGAAGTTATTTGCATGGGTAATTAAGCTGAACTCTTAAAAAAGATAGATTGCAATTTTACCTTAGGATTTATTTATTCGGATAAACTACCGTATTAAAATAATGGGTCACACTTAGAAAGGATTTATTAAGATTCTTATTAATGATGTCCTTGACCAAACTAATAGTTACTAAAACAACTATAGGAATAAGAGTTATTCTAGTATAATATTTCATTAAGATTGTCTCATTTAGTGGGAACACTTAATCTACTCCCGACTCTTTTAAATCACTAAATACAAATTTAGCATCTTAAGCAAAACAAATTTCAAACAATTAAAGATAAAATAAATCAATTATTTAGAAAATTGAAAATTTAAGTTATATTCATCAAATTCAAGGTTAAATATAATTAGAAACAAATTAACATATATGAGATTAATGAGAAAATATACCTGACCACGAAATAATGTGTTGAAAATAAACTTTTGTAGCAAATCCATTGCTTGGTTTTCCCAAAGACTTAATCCTTACTCCATTCTAAGTCCCGGTGAAAGTAGATGATTTCACTATAACGTTACGCACTCCATCCTCTTCAGCCAATATCTCCAAGTTCCCAATGCTACGAACAGATTCAACCTAATACTAAATGTATTATAAAATTCCTCCCTTTATTTTGAATTTGTGGCAGACCGCTTCTATCATCTCACTATCAAGGTTAAATTACAAATTTAATTTAATTTTTAATTTTTTTAATTTTTTGTCTAATAAATTATAATTTAAGAAATGTCTAATCCATTCATAAAATTTTGATTTTGTATAGAACGTCTTTGACTTTGACTTTCATAATCTAAGAAACGTTTTTGTTTTTAATTCATGAGTCTCTAGAATAAAAAGACGAAAGTTCAATGTCTTATTGGGTATAAACCTAAACGTTTAGTACGAAAGTTTCAAAGACTAATAAATTAAGATTGAAAGATCATAAATCTAAAAAGTTTAGTGATCTATTATACACAATAAAAAATTTTAGATATATTATGATTAATAGCTATATTTCATTCCAAAACTCACCACCATAGGATCCTATCCTATTTAGTAGTACTTGACAATTCTGCTGGCAGAGAGAAACTCAATGTGATCCTATAAGAAGGTTGGATCAAAATGATTAGTAACCAAACCAAGTAATGGAGTAAAATGGGTATAATGACCCTAATAATGCCCCTAAAATAACTTACATTTTATTCATTATCTAAACCATCTCCAAATATCATGAAACTTTATATGAAGCCTTATTTTACAATAGGAAAGGATTATGTAAAGTTATAGAATTATTGATCCCCTTGAAGTTCGAACTATGTTTAAGGTGGTAAAATGACCAAAATATCCTTAAGGTTCCTTTAAAATATTTCAAGGTCCAAATGCCCTCCTAATTATCCAATATTTTAAGTAAGATCTATATACCAAGGTAGTGGTATAAGTTAAGTTTAAAATATAAACTAAGAGGCTACCCTAACTCAAACAACAATCGAAACAAGGAAAATAGGCGTATAAGAAAGAGATATTATCTGAAGGCCAAGATGTTCAACCTTTTTTTGGGCATATTTCAATTGTTGTTTGGACAAAGTAATGGGAGTGGAGTGACATCCAGTTTGCTTAACTATTTCAATAGCTAGACTTCCCCAACCACACCCCATGTCTAAAACCTTATTTTTTATTTTTTATTTTTTATTTTTTTTATTCTTTTGATTCTTGCCTATTAATATTATGATAAACTAAGTGAGATTAGTGAAAATAAAATATGTTTAGTTGTGTAATAATATAATAATCACCTTCTTAATAAGAACACAGATTTTCCTCCATGGTTCAATTATCAAATCTTCATCTTTCCGGTTTGTTAAGAAAACAATGAATAACCAAAACATCATCATATAGGCTATCAAATTTTTATAAACAAAGGTTGGTTATACGAACCTTAAAGATGGCACATGAGTACACCATTGTATCATCCAAGAAGAGAGAAAAAAGTTCATTGCTCTATACAACAAAATAAATTATTCAATAAGAATTTTAAAGTTTTTACCATAGAATGTATAGGCTTCGTACCAAGATTCAACACCTAATATTTAATGGTCTCGACTTTTACTTACATCTTCTACAACATGACCAAGTTATCTACCTTACTTGAATTACTTCTAAGACGGAATACTATCCCTACAAATTAACCTGGGTTTGTTTAGGCTGTTTTATTCTCCCTCACGTGATTTCTAGGAAAAATTTCAAGAGGTGGCCCAGCATAGATTGCTCAAACATAAGCATGCTTAATTTTAAAGTTCCTATAATTAACCCACTCAAAATGAAGTGTATATTATTGGTATAATTATAGCCATCAATTCTTGTAAGTCTTTCTTAACCATTATTTCATATTCTTACTGTGAGATCCAACATCGGTTGGGGACGAGAACAAAGCATTCTTTATAAGAGTATGAAAACCTCTCTCTAGCAGATGCGTTTTAAAAACCTCGAGGGAAAGCCGGAAAGGAAAAGCCCAAAAATCACAATATTTGCTAGCGGTGGACTTGGGCCGTTACACTTACAATCAATATCAATCAATATCCTTCTAGTTTTGTTTTGATTAAATCAAATTATTTCCGTACATGAAGGAGATTCGATGGATATCATGAGTATAAAGACAATAAATGAATAAAACTAAAAACAAAAATAAAAAAATTGATGAATCCATATAATACTCAATCATAATGACGAGAAATATTTTTACAAGCTTGTGGAATAGTGTTTGTTAAGGATATTTAGTACTAAATTATAGTTTACCATATATATCATATTTGATATTTTATTAGAAGGCAAATATTTAGATATTTGTCTTCCTATCATAGGTATCTTTCCATTTATTGTTATTTCCATTTATTACTATTTTCATATCCTTGTAATTTATTTGATTATAAATAGAGAACTTTCACGCACCATTTAGGTGCGGTGGATTAAACAAACCTTCTCAGTGTTCTTTCTCAAAGTATGCTGGAAAAAAATACTTTGCATAATTGCGGTAAATAGTGGAGGAGACCACCATCCCCTACATAAAGTAGATAAAAAAAAATATCAGTTCAATGTTATCCTATGTTCGTGTTTAAGAAGTCTTTAAATTTAAATAATTGTATAAATAATTGTGTAACTTTCCATTCCTGTGCAATAAATTTGTCAACTTTAATAAACTTTCTAGTTTATAGATTAATTAAAGATCAAATTGAAAGTGTGAAGAAATTATTAAATACAAGATTGAATGTTTAGAGACTTATTAGACACTTATTAGAGTTCATGAATATATTAGAAACACAAAAATGTAAATTAAAGAACCTATTAAAAACTTTTAATGTGAGATTCACATTGGTTGGAGAGGTAAACGAAACATTTATTATATGGGTATGGAAACTTCTCCCTAACATACACGTTTCAAAACCATGAGGCTGACGATGATACATAACCGAGATAAAATGGACAATATCTAATTGTGGTGGCCACGGGCCATTACAAATGGTATCTGAGCAAGACACCGAGCTGTGTGCCAGCGAGGACACTGGTCCCCAAGGAGAGTAGAGAGGACGCACAAATACATTCTTTGTAAGGTTTTGGAAACCTCTCCCTAGTAGACGAGTCTTGGTGATTTGTAACGGGCCAAAGCGGGCCTCCCTAGTAACGGGCGAATGTAGATAATATCTTCTAGCAGTGGGCTTCGGCTATTACACATGGTATCAAAGCCAGATATCAGGCGGTGTGCCAACGAGGATGTTGGGCGCCCAAGAGGGTGGATTGTGAGAACAATTCCTATAAGGGTGTGGAAACCTCTTCCTAACAAACATGTTTGAGAACAAACACTCGCCCCCAAGGGGGTGGATTGTGAGAACATTTCTTATAAGAGTAACAACTCGTTAACAAACACGTTTGAAAACCAACATTGGCCCCCAAGGGGGTGGATTGTGAGCACATTATTTAAAAAGGTGTAGAAACCTCTCTCTAACAAATACGTTTCAAAATCGTGAGCCTGATGACGATATGTAACGGGACAATACGTAATACGCTAAAACGGATAATATCTATTAGTGGTGGCCTGTTACAATTAAGCTCATACAAAACAAAAACTTAAAAAATGAAACTTGTATCCTTATTAGCAATGAGAAGCTGCAAAAGAAAAGGTAAGCATGAAAGAGGGCGTCATTAATAACCTTAATTAGGAAGTAATTAGGAAGTAATGAAGTAATAAGCTCAACAAAATAAGGTTAAGAAGACCTTCTTCTTTACCATTAATGTAAATTCTCCATAGATATATGCATCTGCAAGCTCTAAGTCAGCTTCTGCCATAACCTGCCAAAATAAATTATATTTTATCCTATTTTTTCAACATTTTCTTTATATAAAAAAATCTACAAAGTTCGTTGAGGAATAGATTTAAATCATGGGTAAAACAAGTTTAAAATACATTCGAAGGTGCACCACCTCAAGCTGTACCAATTCCAGCAGCATCAGCCGCTAAAATATATCCTAATACTAATCTGATGTGGGAATCAATTCAGGCCATGATGCATGTCATGATGGTCACTCAACAAGCCAAGAACTCGCGACCTATCAAAGGAGCGAACTGGTTATGGGACTTCAAGCGGTTCAACCCGACACATTCACCGGTTCTACTAGAGATCCAACTGAAGTCCAAATGTGGATTTCATCCATGGAAACCATCTTTCTTTCAATGGAATGTCCTGACAACCATAAGGTATCTTGTGCGTCATATAGGCATAAAAAATGGACGGACAATAAGGATAGTATCAACCTAGGAGGGGGAATCATGATGTGGGATCGATTTAAGGAAGTCTTCTGAAAATAATATTCTCCCAAGGTGGCTCGACTTAAGAAACAACCGGAGTTCACCCATCTGACTCAAGGTGGACACTTAGTCGATCGGTATGACAGAGAATTCATGAGGCTAAAAAGCTTCGCACCTTCATTAGTGGACACTGAAGAAAAGATGACCGAGAACTTTGTCTTGGGCTTAGACTAGGAGGTCCCCCACATGGTGGAAGCTATCGACCCAAAGACGTATGAGGAATCATTGAGAACATCGAGAACCAACGGTCATTGTTCGAAGGAAGCGCCCATATGAACCTAGACAAACAAACTATCGACCACCGGGATGAAGACCTCGATATGCTGATAGACGTCTTGCCCAACATGTGGACAGACACCGCAAGGATATAGAGAGGGTGTTGGAACGATATGTCAATCCTGTAGGGGCGAATGGAGTTTTAACAATAAAATTATTTAACTATACTTAATTTTTCTAATTATTAAACTTTTTGGAAATAACTCTAAGATGATAATTAATACAACGAAGTATATAAAAATAATTCAATTAAAAACAATAAACAATTATGAAAACATAGAACAAGCAATAACTCACAATAATAATTTTTTAAATTAAATAGGAAAGAGTTAGAAAATATATAATCGTAGTTTTATAGTGATTCGGTCAAACTCGACTTACTCCATTCTCCAAGCGCCTCTTGGAAATTTGAATAAAGAACTTTCTTGACTCTTTCCTCGAATCAGAGTCCAACCGCTACATCGCTCTTTTTACGAGTTCAAAAGCAACTCAATCATTTCCACGACTCAGGATTAAACCGTTACAAGTATTGGAATTTTGTAGGAACACACCATAACTCTCTAGAAGAGTATCAAGAATAAGATGAAAAAACTGAAAAACTGGATAGAGTAATAATGGAGGTTTTACAAAATTGAAGATGGAAGAATGATGGGAGCTGTGTTGAAAAATATGTGGAGGTAGATAAGTTTATTTTTTATTTTTTTAAATATAATAATATGATAATAATAATAAAATAGTGCATGCTCATGAGGGAGATATTCCTATCGATTTCTTAAAGCATGAAACACATAATCTAAACTTCATCTTCGTCATATCTTAGAGATAAGTAGGTCTATTGGATTTCTAAGATGACTATGTGGCTTATCGCAGACATTTGGCTCAAGGGTACTTTGTTCCAACTCCTCAAGTCTTTGTTAGTTGAGAACACAAGGGTCTAGACCCTCTAAGCATTGTTTTTTATCCTTAGGTGTTCAATACATTGAAGGTGTCTTAACCTAGTCAACTCATTTTCTAGGTTCTTTCAACCATAAAACTCAACATATTGAGTAGTGGTTTCTAGATCTACTTAGCTCTTTCTCCCTCCATCAAAATCACTCTATCAATCACTAGAAAACTAAAGAAATTTGTTTTACTAAAAGAGATTGAGTATTGAGGAAAATTTTACATTTTAGGGAGAAACGACCAAAACTTACCCGTTAATGAATCCTTCAAAGTTCTCTCAATTCTAAACTTGTAAACTTTCATGTCCTTCATTAGGTTCCCATAAACACAAAAGAATTAGAACTCTAAAGCGCGAATTGACAATCCAACTTTTGTCTATAGCTTACCTATAAGAACTTGACTAGGCAAACACATTCTAAGCGTTTTCACCTCAAGATCGTCTACAAAGATGTGAGTCATCATCTTCTAAATATGTAGGAATAAGTTTAAACAGTTTCGTGGTCTTTAAGCCTCAACTCGTCCAAAAATAATAAGCTCAATACCTGAAAAATAGCATATTGGTTCTCGAGTGTTAACGTGTTTCATCTCTTGACTTCCTCTTTAATAACCGTACGTTCACCGACTCCAATTTGCCTTGAATCGTCACAAACTTCGTTGAAAAGTTGGGTATAAATGTAATCATAACTATATTGATGTATAATATTTAGATTAGTTAATCTTAATTATAAAGTTATTATAAATATTTATATAATTATAAACATAAATATATTGACGAAGAATGAAACTTATATTTAAATCTCACCTTTTTAAAAAACGGGATTATTCGTTGTTTGTTAGTTTATCTTAACTCTCTTCTTAAATGATTAACTTACTATCACAATTTAATAATTTAGGTCATAAATTATAATAAAAATAGAATTATGACCGACGTTGTTAGCATTAATTTATATTTGGTTCTGTAAGGACCCAAAATTTCCACATACTCAGAGTCTCTACCAACGTCTCCTACTCATCTCTAATGTGAAAATATAACTTTTCAAAGAAAACTTCATCCATAGTATAAATGTCGAAAACATTTAAAACATACTGTTCTCTGGAAAATACAGTCATTGTCTTACGTGTTTAAATACTAAATACTGAAATTTAGATAAAATAAAAGTAATACAAAATAATTTAAAACAATGAAATGCATAACAAATTATTTTAACCTAAAACTAGAAGTTTAAACATGAATCTACCCTATGAACGTGCCACAGTCTCTGCTCGCCATGCCGCTGTCCCCCGTACAAGTGCGCCTTGCCTTTTCCTGAAAAATGATGTGGCACACGGCTTGAGTATTTCGAAGAATACTTAGTAAGTGGCCCCCTAGGGGGCCATGCAAATGGAAACACATGCAATCATGATTTAGGGACCTATCTCTAACATCATAGGGGAGGCCTACAGTCTCGGACAAATTGGATGTGTAATACTTTCCTACACACGACTCTCACGTGCGGGTGTGAATCTCTAGAGCACTCCCACACCCCCTAGACCCTCTGACAAGCTAATCTGTAGCGACTTTCGGAGGTCAATGGAATCTCATAGTGTCATGCGTCTCATGAACACACTCATCATCATACTGTATGCATCCGCACTCATCATCATACTGTGCGCGTCCACACTCATCATTTGAATAGAAAGCTTTTTTTATTTTTTACAAAGCAATAATATAGGCTAAAAGAAAATAAGCAACAATCACAACTTTGGTAGCATATAACCTGAATAGGAAGAATTGATGACTAGTCACATCAATAATAGTAAATACCTATCTGACTTGAAAGTAAGTAAAGAGGTTTGAAACGGGAATGCGGTCATGGATAACACGTCTTGAACAAGCATGATTGGGACATTTAAAACGTGAACGTAAGCAACACGCCTTGGACAAGCATAATCGTGACAGCATGCAGCTTGACTTAAGCTTACCTCGCCTTGACAAGGTATGTAAGTTGTAAGGTTAGTAGGCAGGATCTCATTCCTTATGTGAATTATATGCATATATCAGTTACTTCTTATGAACTAATTAGGATACGATTGGTTACCATACCTAATAACTTGGATTCTATTGCATGATGATAGATTATAGACCATAAAACCTTAAGTGGTACTATACGAGATGGTAGAGCAGGTGAGCTTTGGCTGAGACCGATCCTGCTCAAATTCCTTATAAGGAAAGGCATGCTAAGAACAAGTGTTGGAATAAGTAGATACCATGACGCTACAATCTATGATCTAGGCCACTAAGATAAATTAGGGTAACATAAACAGTGGGGAAAATGTTAGAATATCACGGGGTCGAGAGTGTTAAGATTTATGCCCTAAGGCCTCGTAATTAATTGTTTAATTTTAATAATAACTTTGATTATTTTATTTAAAATTTAATATTGTCCATTGTATGGAAATTCCTAGGTCATTGATGTAATCTTAAACAATATGTGATTGACATACAAGAGGATCATGTTTAAGAATAACGCAGAGGGTCTATCATGTATGGATAAGGTTTGTTCCCTTATCCCGATAACATAATTGATATGACTTAGTTTGTAATTGTTACAAATGATTATATTTAAATCGTTTATGTTGACACATGTGAGTGGGTGTATCCTATCCTGCAAAGAGTTTGTATAAGATTGGACCACGAAAATATTTTATCTCTCTTTATAAATTCATTAATCAAGAAAATTAATATTTTACAGGATGACTGGATGACCATATGCGACTCAATCTTAATCCTAAGTGAGTTTTCAACTTTTGCGTGTGTGGACTTTGATTTGGGTGGGTGATAATAACTTTTATAGAAAATTTAATATGTCTACTCTGTTGGGACAAAATAGGGAGCTGGGATCATAATTTTACGACATAAAATTTACTATTTTCGATATAGAATAAGTAGATGGGTAGTTCCCTGAAGTGTTAATTTTTGGACTTAAACAATGGAGTCACACTCTCTCACCGACCCCGGAGACACTTGGTTTATAGTTGGATCATAAATAAATTGTTCATGAGAGAGTTAGTGGCACTTAAGGCATAAGATATTACTAACAACTCGTGATTCTTTGTAATGATTATATCAATGGTCAAAACGTGTTCTACACTATATAAGAGTACAACAAAGTGGGTCTTAAGTTCAACTTCAGTTGTAGATAAATAAGTTTAGCCTATTTTATCAAGGTATACATTGTTTTCAAAATAGCGAGAAGGAAACATGACAATATATCATATACTCTCGATCGTTGGTTCATAATGTGAGATCCATATAGAGGTTTGCGGTGGCTTTTGGACCATTCTCCTATGGAAGTTATTTGCATGGTTAAATATTAAGCTGAACTCTTGAAAAAGATAGATTGAAATTTGACCCTACGATTTAATAAACTACCGTATTTAAAATAATGGGTCACACTCAGAAAAGATTTATTAAGATTGTTAATGATGTCTTTTACCAAACTAATAGTTACTAAAACAACTATAGGAATAAGAGTTATTCTAGTATAATATATCATTGAGATTGTCTCATTTAGTGAGAACACTTAATCTACTCCATGACAGTTTTAAATTACTAAATACCATATCATATGAAAAAATTTATTGGGTTACAAATTTTTTCGAAGTTGGTTGATTTTTATGGTAGAATTGGTGAATAATTTACAGTCTTTTAGAGTATTTTTATTATCCTTTTGTAACGACCCTAATATTTTACCTATTTTGTATAGGGTCATTAATACACTTTGAAACGCGGAATAAACATTAAATGGGCCCTGTATCATTAATGCGGCTTACACTCGCCTTTTATTACCTCGTGAAAGAAAAATACAAGGGAAAGAAAGGAAAAAGAACAAAACCAACATAAATCTCTTATCCTACCCTAAGGTTTATTATGCAAATACAATTCAACCTATACTAGCCTAAACTAATCACCCAAAACGAATTCAACTTATACTAACCTATACTATGAAGGGACAAAAAGAAAGATGACTGCCCTATGCATGTGCCACGGTCCCAGGGTGAAAGATGCCGCCGACGATCTCACATGGGTGCCTTACCCTTATCTGGAAGAGAAAAAAAATGTAGCACGAGGCTTGAGTATGTCTAGAATACTCAGTAAGTGACCCCCCTATCGGGGTTATGCAACAATCACAAGCAATGAAATGATGGGACCTATCTTTCGTTTCGTTTCGTTTTTTTCCCTACGGTGCTGTCCTAACAGGTAACTCTGGATGTGTACCATATACTCTACACACAGCCCATACGTGCGAGTATGGTCTCACCAGCTAGTTCGCACACCGCTGGGCCACTTTCATTACCCGGTGGGCATACTCTAGGAGCCCCTTATGCTGGGACCCGTTAGAACTAGTAACCGTCACGACAGCGTTATGGGAGGCATAACGATCGTTGCCCTGCCATTGGGTGTACGCGTCCGTACCCTCGTGATGGAATGGGGGTATCTCCCCAGATGCATGAACACACACAATGCATGAGGTCCCCATTAATACTATATTGTCATTAGTGAACATAACCCCTCAGTTTCGTTCCATGCAAACATGTCAACCTCGTTCCCTACTTACGTACCATACATAACTCTATTGGGGTTTTGTTCTCATGTATCTACCTTATTACATGTCATACAATTCATGCAATTAATATTCAACATTCCACAGAATCATGTCACAACCATTCAAGAACCACTTAACGTCACATGCATTACATATCGTATCAGAGTACAAAGCGTACATAGCATACATAGCATACAATTACGTTCACATAGGTACGTATTTAAACACACAATTCGATGCACTATTTAATGACACGTGCGAAACCACGGACACGTGTCATCACACAATAACAACGCGTAATCCTACGACGGGGTGAGCCACATACTTGGTAGGCCTTAGCCGAAGTACTCCCTAAAATATAACGTAAGATCCTAGCTCCTCATAAAACGTCCTACGCTTCCGTGGGTAGTTGGTTCCTATTGGATCATTCGACACCTTCGTTAGTATTTCACAATTATCATAAATATCCAACTTGAAATTGTGACATACGTCCTTAAAATGGTCTAATTTACCTTAAACGGGGCCGAAATCACCTCCGAGAGGGTAAAAACAGTGACAAATGGGTCGGAAACAGGTTTTCCGAGCCGAATAAGCCGTCGGAGCCGAGAAGCCGCCGTCGAGCCGAGGGGTGTCGATATGCCGAGGTGACACGTGGCACAACCAGAGAGCGACACGTACAACGGTCCGGGTCAAGGCGCGGGTTTTCGGGTCGAGCGCGCAGGTCTGGGTTGGCCGCGATCGACGGGTCGGCCCAAGCTGGAGACTGTGTAGGTGGGCTGGGCCGAATCGTTTTGGGCTGCGGGAGGTTTCGTCGGCCAAATTGGGTCAGTGTGGGTTCGGTTTGGTTCGGGTCACGGGGTCTGACGTTCGGGTCAGACTTCGTCTTCTTCGTCCGGCTTTCTCGCCGATTTCCGGCGACTGTTTTCTCCCTCCGTGACGTCGCTTCGCCGTCCTTTTTCCCTCCCTTTTCTCCGTTTCCGAGTCTCCTTCTTCCCCTAATCTCGTTTTTGGGATTGGTTTGGAACGTAACGGCCTAACACTCCCGGATCTGAGTGGGTTTGGGGATCCGACGTTCTATCTTCCTTGCCGGCGGTATACAACATGTAGGACTCACCTAAATCTATCCCTAGTGTATGTAAAAGGCTCTGGGATTACTTTCGTTACGTGGAATTGAAGTTTGACGTCGATTTCGTAAGGTTTGGGCCTCGCCGGAGTTTCGTCGGCTTTTTCCTCTTCCTTCGTTTTTCCTTTTTTCTTTCCTTTTCCTTTTTCCTTCCTTGCAGGTGCTCTCGGGGTGGCTGAAGGTCGGGTTCGTATTTTTTTTTCCGTGATCCCGACTTTGCCCCGCCCTTTGTGGGTCGTGTGCGAACGAAAACTCCGGCGTTCGCCGGAGTTTTCGGTCCTCCCGACGACTCGCGGGTTTTTTTTTTTTTTTTTTTTTTTTTTTTTTTTTTTTTTTTTTTTTTTTTTTTTTTTTTGATCGGTTACACCTTTAGTCTCATTACCACACTTTAGACTAAAATTAGGTTTGCTTATGCTAAGCAACTAGAAGGTTCAACCACACCAGAGGTAGTTCCTTCGTCATTTTTACATGAAGCTTTAGCGATGTGATTTATGTAAGTTAGCTTTATGTCTTTCAATCTTAATCCAGTGCAATGATTTCTTGGGCTACAATCAAAATTGATTGCTATTTCAGTGGCTGAAGTTCCCTTGATGTCTTCGTATGTTACTTCGCTAACTTTAACTATAGAAGCCTATTAGAATAAAGAAGAGCAATCAAAATATACTATGAAAATGGATAAACAAGGACATCTAAAAAAAAATTACTATGTAAATTTGCTTGACTGAGTTATTCTCAACCTAAAATTTTTAATTCCATGTCACCCTAAACTATATTATAAAAATATATTATAAAACCAAATATAACTTAGGAATTCAATAATAAGATATAAATATATACAACAAATAAGATATAAATCGAGTATAGTCTTAAATTTTTTATATAAGTTAGAGCAATTATCTCCAATGGTATGAGATATTTTAGATAAATTAAAAAATAAAATCATAAAAGCTTCATACCATTTTAAGATATGTGAGGGTAATATTATAAGTTCTACAAAGAAGAAAAGTGGTAAACTTGGGATCTCAAAGTCTAGAGAAAGAAATTCAATAAGGTGAAGGCGGTTCTTCAAACGAGTTGTTGAATGTCGAAAGTAATTTCTTCATATGGATTGTTGAAAGTTGCAACATTACTCGCCCTTGAAAACACAACCTACAATAAATTTTATATATTGAATTAAAAAAATTACATAAACATGATGACTTCAATTATATATTTAATGTGATATATAAAATTACTAGCCTATATATAACTGACGACAACATCGCAAGTAAAGATCATGTCAAATACATAAGACCGTTGTATTTAAATGTTTAGACATTAAGTTATTATAGGGCGTTGTCATTTTTAATATTTACTTTGTTTTATCTAATATTTCTTTTATATTGCTTTAATGACTTTTTTTTTTTTAAGGTAAGTTTATGACATTGTTTTATTTAAATGTTTTAAATAAATATTTTTGCATAAAAAGTTACGTCATACATACCGTAGCAACTTTAGATCTCTAAAAATGAAGAACATAAATTAATTATTTACTAAAGACTTGATACATAAGTCATGGCATTGTTATTCTACATAAATTAAATTTTTTTTCAATTTTTTTTTAAAAAGTTCTAGATTTTTAATTTTTTATAGATAAAGTAGAGAAAAAGGAGAAAAAAGAACACATAATTTTTAGTAAAAATTTACATCTTTCATAATATAAGATTCAAAAAAGAAATATTACAAATGTCCATAAAATTTCACTTTTTTACAAAAGTACCCTTGCCATTAAAATCTTGAGCAAGTTCTTTTAGGCACTCGCCAGCTTCAAAAAAATCCATAATATCTTTAAATTCAATCATTGGATTGAACTAAAAAGAATCGAAGTTCTTTAAATCCAACCATTGAAATCCAAGGATTCCTAAATTTGATCATGTTGAAAAGAAAAGAAGAGTAGATGCAAGCTTTGTCTATAAATAAGAAGTTATGGGCAATGATTTGGGACAAGATTCATCTGCGTATTTATCAACATCAAGTTCGTAAAAAAAATCAAATTTTTGTTGGCAATTCTCTAATTTAATTATGTATGATCACAAAATTATGAAATACTTTTTCCTTGTTTTTGTTTATATTCTTTTTCTACCGTATTTCGGAATGACTTGTACCGCATTACTAGTCATAGTATGGATATTGTGAGGAAGACTATTTTACCTCTTCTTTAATTCTTTGTTTTTTTGGAATGCAAATAGAAATGAGTAACTACAATTCCTAAAACTCGATTTTGAAACTTTTATATTTTGGATTTTGTTGCTCTCGAGATTTTTAAAATTTAGGAGCTATACTCCATCAAATTTTCTCAAACCAACTCCTACACGTCCTAATTGAGTTTTCCAACAAGTTTCATCATTTGTTAAAGAATTGAAAGTGTCACAAATGTGTTCTCCCAATTCCACCTTCATTAATGGTCAAGTTTCCAAACTAAAAAATGTAATTGGTGGCTACACACAAGTTCGTCTTCCCTAACCCATCCTATTCGCTTTTTAGGATATGAAGCAACATTTTTCATACCGACCACGAAAGTATTAGGATCACACAACAACGTACACACTCGATTTAGATGAACACAAAGAACAGGATAGAGAAAATGTAAGGAGAACTCTGGCTAAAGAATTTATATTGATGACTTCAAGTATGTATAGTGGGAGAAAAAGTACATTTTCAAAGCTCTGCCTGTGAGGATATATATATATGGTTTAGCTTACTATATATAGTTTTACCGGATTACTTACTATTTATGACCATTTACTTTATATGTCATTTAGCAAATATAGCTTTACTATGTATAACCATTGACTGAGCTATAAATAAGCCTCAGAACCTAACCATTCTCCCATTTGGAACTGATGTAGTCAACCAAGAATTTCATTCATAAATGACCATGAGCATCTTCACTGCACCATACCAATTGAGGCTTTGCACAACCTCAATATTCCAACATCAACACCTTTTGTCAACATGTTTGCTGAATTCTTTGCACCATCTATCTTCTCCAAACACATCACCATCTTTCACTAACCTGCAAGTGAAATGGTATCATCTTCTGTGTTTTTTCTTTAAATGATAGACCGAGTTTCTCAGCAACTGTATGACACTCTGACTATCTCTATAAAGAATCTTTTCGTGCTACTTCTTGCCCAATTCTTCCAAAAAGTCAGTCATTCATATCGTCTTCTTTCCAGCTTCAGCTATTTCCACGTACTCAGCCTCAGTACAACGCATTTTTGAAGCCTAGACGTCCCATCATCCATGGCTTGCTCCCACTTGGTTGTATCCTCCAACTGTAGGGCCTCATCAATTGGTTTTGGTTCCCTTTCATCAGCAACAAATAGTGTAATGAAGATACATACATATCTGGTACTCTGATAGTACTGGATGATCTTCTCAACACCGGTTCATGTGTCACTTGCTCCACTGTTGGTTCCTCTCCAACAGTCTCCAAAGTTTCTTGAGTATCTTCCACAACATCACTAGATGATTTTTTTCGCAACTCAAGCTCAACTCCCACTTGCTTCGTTATCTTGGAACCTTGCTGCACTTCTGGTTCCTCAGCAATAGTCTCTGAAATTTCATGAGTATCTGCTACAACATCACTAGGTGAGTTTTCCTAGAACTCAAGCTCAACTCTCACTTGCTTCGTGGTCTTGGAACCTTGCTCCACCTCTGGTTCCTCAGCAATAGTCTTAGGAGTTTCATGAGTATCTGCTACAACATTACTAAGTGAGTTTTCCTGCAACTCAACCTCAACTCTCACTTGCTTCGTTGTCTTCGAACCTTGCTCCACATCTGGTTCCATTTCCAACTGCACTTTCTTCAATTTTCTGGTAGTCCTTGTGAAGTTAACTCGTTTCTGTTTGCTCATAACTCAGTTCTCACATGGACCCACATCAACAGATTTCTGACCTTCTAAAACTTCTTATGGAGCCAGCAACTTCATTCCTTTCACGCTCATATGTCCATGTTTATTGTGCCATAGACTTGAATTTGAAGCACTCTCAGCAACAACAGCTATGTTCATACACCCTGCAGTGGTATATAAGGTTCCAGATTTGCTATGTTCATACACCCTGCAGTGGTGCATAAGGATCCAGATTTTGTGCCACGTGCTACCACCGTAGCACCATTCATAATCATCCACGAACTCTTCCCTAACTCTGTTGCATAACCTGTGCTGTCCATCTGACCAATAGAGATCAGGTTCTTCTTGAGACCAGGAATATATCTGACATCCTTTAATATCCACTGATTTCCTGCCGGAGTTTTTATGCAGACATCTCCCTTTCCTTTAATATCTAAATCTTTGTTGTCGACAAAATACACCTTCCCGAAATTTCCTGACTTGAAATTCTGGAACAACTCTTTATTTGGAGATGAATGAAAGGATGAACCTAAATCCAAAATCCAGGATTCTATCGCACTGTCCACGCAGAGGATTAGAGCATCCCCAATCTCTTCTGCTGAATTTATAAAATCATCATCATCTCCAGATTTATGATTCTGCTTCCTCTTTGGTCTTGTACAATCTGTCCGAAAGTGACATTTTTCTCCACAATTTGAACACGTTACCTTTGGTCTATTTGAAGAATTTTCTCGGTTCTTTGATTTTGATCGCCCTTTATTTAGGCCCTTCGGTTTACTTCTTCCCCGTTGATCAATACTGAGAGCACTACCAGATGAATTTCCAATTTCTCGTTTGCGAATACTTTCACTGAGAACTACATCTCGAATTTCAACAAACTTCAATTTATCAGATCCTCGAGAATTGCTGATTGCGGCAACAACAATATCCCACGACTCGGGTAAAGATGACATCAAAATCAATGCTTTAATTTCATCCTCGAAATTAATTTCTACTGAACTCAATTGACTTACGATCATATTGAATTCATTTATATGATCAACAACAGATCCACCTTCAGACATTTGTAGATTGAACAATCTCTACATCAAATACACCTTGTTCATAGCCGACGGTTTTTCGTACATATTCGACGGCGCCTTCGAGAGATCTGACGTTGTCTTCTCCTTGATGATGTTGAACGCCACGTTTCTGGATAGCGTCAACTAGATCATCCCTAAGGATTGTCGATCCTTGAGCTTCCACTGCTCCGTGGTCATGGTATCCGGCATCACCCCCAACAGGGGTTCGTGAAGATCTTTCTGGTACAGATAATCTTCAATCTGCATCTTCCAGAAATCGAAATCGGATCCATCGAACTTCTCAATTCCAATCTTTGAACTTTCCATCTTCACAGATCGTGGTGAATTTCTCCTAACTCTGATACCATTTGCTAGGATCGCACAACAATGCAAACACTCGATCTAAATGAACATAAAGAACAGGATAGAGAAAATGCAAGGAGAACTCTGACTAAAGAATTTATATTGATGACTTCAAGTATGTACAGTAAGAGAATACAGAGAATACAGAGAATACAGAAAGTACATATTCAACGCCCTGCCGGAGGGGATATATATATGGTTTAGCTACCAGATATAACCATCTACTATATATAACTATTTACCATATATAGCTTTTTACTATACATAGCTATTTACTATTTATGACAATTAACTTTATATGTTATTTACCAAATATAGCTTTACTATTTATAACCGTTGAGTAATCTAAGCTATAAATAAGCATCAGGCTCTATAACATAACAGAAAGCTAAAGAAGTAAGGAATGAGGGTAATCAAAGAAAGTTCTCCTTGGGTCCATTTTTTATGAATTTGGGAAAAACTCCAAATTCTTCAACCATGGCCTTTGAACTAAAATTAATGGATACCATTAGCTTCATGGAATAGAGCGAATAAAATTTTATAAAGAAAGCGGGAGATAAAGATGTCCCTATTGTTCTAATCAATAAGCTCAAAAATCGCGTAGAAAATGCATAGGAAGACGAGAGCTTTAAATGAGAAAATGAGAGCACCCACGCAAATTTTTCCTTCCAAAATGAATTCTTAAGCTTGAGGAGAAGAAGAGAGATTTTATGAAGGAGATAAGGCTTGGATCGTCCAAACCAGTAAGAAAAAAAATTATGGGGTTTTCTCTAGCAAAAGTTGTGTTTTTTAATATATTTTCAAGGTTTATATCTGGAGCTACTGTACACAAAAAGATATGAAATCAACCAATACTTCTTCGTTGTAGTACTATATTTAAGTAACCAGGAGGCTACCCTAACTCAAGTTGAGCTAAAAGTTAGTACTTGAATTTTAAGTAATCTGATACTACATCATGATAATCTTTAGGACAACCATTGATTTTTAAACAACTAGAGGCTACCCTAACTCAACATTAGCTCAAAGTAAGTACTTGATTTTTAAGTAGTCCAGATGTTTCCTCATGATAAGCTTTTAACTTTTGATTTTCAAGTAATCAATATGGTACCCTAAAACCATGACTCAAGTAAGCTTTAGGTAGTCTTTGATTTTAAGTAATCAATACGCTACTTTTAGGCCATGAATCAAGATAAGTAAGTTTTCCACCCACCCATGCCCTAAAGTAGCACTATATAAGTCCCAAGTTCTCTAGGATATGAAAACTACTAAGTATCATTCAAGAAATAGGAATCAAGGACAAGATCCAAGAATGAGGATTAAAAGCAAAGACAAGAATCAGAAACAAGAACTAAGAACCAAAGATAAAAACTAGAATAAAGATCAAGATCCAAATTCTCATGTTTAAGTACTCCAGACTAAGGTCCTTAGATTTGAACCATGGTTCGGAACTCATAACCCAAAACCAAGGTCCTTAAGCAAGATCATGATAATAACTCAAGAAAAGAACCCGAGAGCCAAAGTTCTTAGATCAAGAACAAGAACATGATAAGAAAGGTTGCGACACCCTAGCTTACCTTAAGGACCTAATTAAGAGTCTACAAGTAGCCTACTAACTGAGTTATTGTACTTATTCGTATCTCTTATATTTTTTATATGACAAGAAGGAGTTTATTGAGGATGGATGTGAATCCGGTGTAAGTGTCATACAGAACCACACCGTGTGTGAGATCCCATACCAGTTGGGGAGGAGAACGAAACACCCTTTATAAGGGTGTGGAAATCTCTCCCTAGTAGACGCGTTTTAAAAACCTTGAGGGAAAACCCGAAAGGGAAAGCCTAAAGAAAATGATATCTCCTAGTGGCGGGCTTGAACATTTACACGGTGCTTTTTAAATTTGTAAATAAAATATATTTATGTTTATTTTAAAAAAAAAAAAATTTACTGTTATTTTTAAACCCACAGTTAAGAGTTGATCCATAGCTAAGAGGACACAAATTTATATAAGGTTAGAAGTTTCGTGTGAGAGATTTCACATCAATTGGAGGGAAGAATAAGTGTCGCTAGGAATTTGGGCCCTGAATGGGTTGGATTGCGAGATCGCATATCTGTTGGAGAGGGTAACGAAACATGTTTTTTTATAGGGTGTGAAAACCTCTCTCTAGTAGATGTGTTTTAAAAGCCTTGAGGGGAAGCCCAAGAGGGAAAGCCCACAAAAGACAATGTTTGCTAGTGGTGGGATTGAGTTGTTACAAATGGTATCAAAGTCAGACATCGGGCGGTGTGCCGGTGAAGATGTTGGGCCTCGAAGGAGGGTGTATTGTGAGAGATCCCACATCAATTGGAGAGAGGAATGAGTGTCAGCAAGACGCTGGTCCCCGAAGGAGGTGTTTTGCGAGATCTCTCATTGGTTGAAGAGGGGAACGGGATGAGTACCAACGAGGACCCTGGGCCGTGAATCGTGAAATCTCACATCCATTAGAGAGGAAAATAAGCATTCTTTACCGGGGTGTGTCTAATTGATATTATTGGACATTTTTAAAATTAATGCATTAGCTATAAAATTACTTTTTAACCTTTGTATAAATGTAATCCTAAATGTATTGATGTATCATATTTAGATTAGTTAATCTTAATTATAAAATTATTATAAATATTTATATAATTATAAACATAAATATATAGACGAAGAATGAAACTTATATTTAAATCTAAGTTTAAAAAAAAAACAGGATTATTAGTTGTTTGTTAGTTTATCTTAAATCTCTTTTTCGATGATTAAATTACTATCACAATTTAATAATTTAGGTCATAAATTATAATAAAAATGGAATTATGACGAATGTTGTTAGCATTAGTCTCTACTAACGTCTTCTGCTCATCTCTAATGCGGAAATATAACTCTTAAAAGAAAACTTCATCTATAGTATAAATATCGAAAACATTTAAAACATACTATTCTCTCGAAAATACCGTCGTGGTCGTGCGTGTTTAAATACGAAATACTGAAATTTAAATAAAATAAAAGTAATACAAAATAATTTAAAACAATGAAATGCATAACAAATTATTTTAACCTAAAACTAGAAATTTAAACATGAATTTACCCTATGCACATGCCACAGTCTCTACTCGCGATGTTGCTGTCCTCCGTACAAGTGCGCCTTGTCTTTTCCTGAAAAATGATGAGTGGCCCCACTATAGGGGGCCATGCAAATGCAACCCTTCCGGAGGTCAATGGAACCTCATAGTGTCATGCTTCTCATGAACACACTCATCATCATACTGTGCGCATCCGCACTCATCATCATATTGTGCACGTCCGCACTCATCATCATATTGTGTACGTCCGCACTCATCATCATACTGTGCGCGTCCATACTCATCTGAATAGAAATTATCTTTTTTTTTTTTTTTTTTTTTTTTTGTAACAAAGCAATAGTATAGGCTAAAAGAAACTAAGCAACAACCACAACTTTGGTAGCATATAACCTGAATAGGAAGAATTGACGACTAGTCACATTACCTTATAGTACATTTTAGCCCAGGCGGGTGTAGACATGATTTTTTTAATGGGTCATACACTCCCGCACTAACACAACAATAATAGTAAATGTCTATCTAACTTGAAAGCAAGTAAAGGGATTTGGAACGGGAATGCGGCCATGGACAACATGTCCTGAACAAGCATGATTGAGACATCTGACATGCGACCGTAGGCAACACGCCTTGGACAAGCCTAACCGTTTCAGCCTGCAGCTTGACTTAAGCTCACCTCGCCTTGACAAGGTATGTAAGTTGTAAGGTTAGTAGACATGATCTCATTCCTTATGTGAATTATATGCATATATCAGTTACGTTTTATGAACTAATAAGGATACGATTGGTTTCCATACCTAATAACTTGGATTCTATTGCATGATGATAGATTATGGACCATAAAACCTGAAGTGGTACTATACAAGATGGTAGAGCAGGTGAGCTTTGACTGAGACCGACCCTGCTCACATTCCTTATAAGGAAAGGCATGCTAAGAACAAGTGTTGGAATAAGTAGATACCATGACGCCACAATCTATGATCTAGGCCACTAAGATAAACTAGGGTAACATAAACAGTGGAGAAAATGTCAGAATATCAAGGGGTCGAGAGTGTTAAGATTTATGTCCTAGAGCCTCGTAATTAATTTTTTAATTTTAATAATAACTTTGATTATTTTATTTAAAATTTAATATTGTCCATCATATGAAAAGTCCTAGGTCATTGATGTAAACTTAAACAATATGTGATGGACATACCAGAGGATCATGTTTTCAAGAATATTACTGAATCTACTCGTAGACTGGCTTTTATGATTGATACCAAAATCAAATAGTGTTTTTCGTTTAATTATTAAGTGTTGATTTCACGACTTAAACAATGGAGTCACTTTCTCTCACCGACCCTTGAGAGACTTGGTTTATGGTTGGATCATAAATAAATTGTTGAGGAGAGAGTTGGTGTCATTTAAGGCACAAGATCTTACTAACAACTCGTGATTGCTTGTAATGATTATATCAATGGTCAAAACTTGTTCTACACCATATAAGAGTTCAACAAACTGGGTCTTAAGTTCAACTTCAGTTGTAGATAAATAAGTTTAGTCTAGTTTGTCTAGGTATACATTATTTTCAAAATAGCGAGAAGGAAACATGACAATATATCATATACTCTTGATCGTTGGTTCATAATGTGAGATCCATATAGAGGTTTGCGGTGGCTTTTGGACCATTCTCCTATGGAAGTTATTTGCATAGGTAAATATTAAGCTGAACTCTTAAAAAAGATTGAAATTTGACCATACGATTTACTTATTGGGATAAACTACCGTATTTAAAATAATAGGTCACCCTTAGAAAAGATTTATTAAGATTGTTAATGATATGCTTAACCAAATTAATAGTTACTAAACCAACTATATGAATAAGAGTTATTCTAGTATAATATTTCATTGAAATTGTCTCATTTAGTGGGAACACTTAATCTACTCCACGATTGTTTAAATTACTAAATACCATAATATATGAAAAAATTTATTGGGTTAAAAATTTTGTCGATGTTGGTTGATTTTTATGGTAGAATTGGTGAATAATTTACAAAGTCTTTTAGAGTATTTTTATTATTCTTTAGTATCAGTACAACACTTTAGACCAAAATTAAGTTTTCCTATGCTAAGCAACTAGAAGGTTCAACCACACCAGAGGTAGTTCCTTCGACATTTTTACATGAAGCTTTAGAGATGTTATTCCCGTAAGTTAGCTTCATGTCTTTCAATCTTAATCCAGTGTAATGATTTCTTGGGCTACATTCAAAATTAATTGCTATTTCAGTGGCGGAAGTTTCCTTGATGTCTTCGTATATTACTTCGCTAACATTAACGCCGGAAGCCTATAGAATAAAGAAGATGAATTAAAATATACTATGAAAACGGATAAACAAGGACATCTATAAAAAAAATTTACCATGTAAGTTTGCTTGACTGAATTATTCTCGACCTAAAATTTTTAATTTCATGCAACCTAAACTATATTATAAAAATTTATTATAAAACCAAATATAAATTAGGAATTCAATAATAAGATATAAATATTTACAACAAATAAGATATAAATCGAGCATAGTCTTAAATTTTCTATATAAATTAGAACAATTATCTCCAATGGTATGAGATATTTTGAATAAATTAAAAAATAAAATCATAAAAGTTTCCTACCATTTTAAGATATGTGACGGTAATAGTGTCCTCAATTTATTATCTATAAAAGTAATTTAATGTACCAAAAAATAATATTAATAATTTAGCACTCATTCTAAACCAAAGAAATTTCAAACAAACTAGAGATAAAATAAATCAATTATTTAGAAAATTGAAAATTTAAGTTCTATTCATCAAAGTTTAAAATAATTAGAAAAAAATTAACATATATGAGATTAATGAGAAAATATACCTGACCAAAACGGTCTTTCAGATGTGGACAATAATTTTGATAAATTATGATTGAATTTTCCACAATAATGTGTTCAAAATAAACTTTTGTAGCAAATCCATTGCTTGATTTTCTCCCAGACTTGATCCTTACTCTATTCTGAGTCCCGGTGAAAGTAGCTGATTTCACTGTAACGTTACGCACTCCATCCCGAAGCTCCCAATGCTACAAACACATTCAACAAAATACCAAATGTTTCATGAGGTTTATTTTCCTCACTCTAACGAAATATATTATATAACTATTTTGATCCAAAATAATTATAAAATAATTTAAATCATTTTTCTCACCTTCAAAATAACTTTAGAATATATTTTAATTATTCAAATTTAATTTAACTTTTAGTTTTATCTTTTAAAATTTAATGTGATAAATTTATTTAAACCCTTTAAAAAATATTTCTAAACATGTTCGTCATAATCTATATCTAGCTACCTGATTCCATGTCCAAGTCCACATGTAATACTTTCCATCCACATGTTGGAGGTCCCTTGACCGATCGAGATGCAGTCGTCACCGTTTCTAATGATCGAGTTGAGGATGGTCACATCTGATGATTGTTGCACATGGATGCCATCAGTGTTTGGACTATGGCCTGGAGCCAAGACATTCACTCTTGTCATATGCACGTTCTGGCACCGAATCGTTGAAATGTTGAACAATTGGCTGTTAATTGAAGACTCTATCGATTCAAAACAATCAAAACATTCACTCTTGTCATATGCACGTTCTGGCACCGAATCGTTGAAATGTTGAACAATTGGTTGTTAATTGAAGACTCTATCGATTCAAAACAATCAAAAGCCATAATTATTAAAAATTTAAATTAATATTGTAATTAATCGATTTATTTTCTTTCAACTTTCAGCTAAAGAAAAATTTTCAAATTTTGTTTTATATCGAGCAAACTCAAATTTTGCATACCGTGGCTCCAATGGGACAACTCTTCCCTGAGTGTTTACAATTCCACAAGGCAGTTCCTTGCCCATCAATAACACCGCCGTTAATGGAAAGCTCATTTATGTGATTAAACAAAATTCAAGATTTAGATTTAGCTAAAATTTGAACGTCCGAGGAAGCCACAAGAGTTCCATCAATGAGAACAGTAATAACATTGTTCTTACAAGGCCCATTAAAGTTCACATTTCGAACGTAGAATATACCCTTGAAAACGTAAATAGTGGCCGGTTTAGATGAGTCACAGGCCTTAGCCCATGCCGTTTGAAGCATAGGCGAGGCATTGGTCTTTTGATCGGGCTTGGCTCCAAGACTAATAATATTGAATGTTAATTAAGCCGTCGAGGCATGGTTAAAAAATAGAAATAGAAGGAAAAGAAAAACATGTAAGGTTACGATAATAGAGAAAGAAAATTTAATGATACAAGTGTTCATGATAAGCATTTGAGAGAGAGAAAAAGGAAGCAAGTGATAGGAAAATGGAAGAGGTGTGGAATGATATTTATAGGTTATTGCTTACCTTCTAACTCTAATTTCAACTTATGTGTCTCAAGTACTATTTTATTCTTGTTCTAATTAACAATTATTGTTTTTATAACCATTATTGTTTTTATAACGTTTAACCATTTTTAATTAGGTATGTCAGGTAGGTAAATTTAATCAAGTCGAATGATCATTTGACTCCGTCTCGTGCCAATATTTTTAAATTCAAGTCTATCTTATAAGATAAGACACTAATTGCCATTTTAATGATTGATTGTTCAATCTCTCATTTTTTTAATTATTAAATTAAAAAAAAAGTTTCTTTGTCAACATGATTTTATTTTTGTTAAAAGTGATGGGTAGATTTAAAAAAAAAAAATCCTAATTTTTCCCACGGATTATTTTCTAAAAAATGATGTTTAATTTTAATTGTTTAGGTAAGTTAAAGAACTCTGCAATGTAACAATATCGGTCTCATTGGCTTCTCAACATCCTACCGTAATAATAACAATTTTCTAATACTTTTAGGATTTTATATGTTGGAGACCGATTCTATATTGATTTTCTATTATAATAAAAATAATAAAACATTCTATAAGATAGAATCGACAAGACACTGTTATATATTTTTCAGTCTTTTTTATCATGTCGTAGTTAGTGATGTAATATAAAGTTGGTGACTTTTTATTTGCAAAGATGTCGCACAAATAATTAGAGGCAAAATTGGTTGTCATCTTTGTAACTATCTAATAAATTTACAAATGTATCACACAAAGAAATAAATTACAAATGTCACACTTTTCGAAGTCTTAAAGTCTATCACTCATAGACTATATCAATGATATCCTGTTTTTATATCTATCAACAAATTTTTTTTATGATTAATAGACTTTTTTTTATTGTCGCTCAGTGATAGATCTCTATCACTATGATAAACATCTCTTTTCTCTAGTTGAAAGTTGTTAAACTAGACTTGATCGGTTGAAAATTAATGAACTAAAATCGAATTGATGTAGAGCCAACAAATCTATCCTAAACTAGGTTGGCTCCAACTAGGATCGAAGGAAAGAAATGACTCGCGCTCTAGTGTAAACTGAATGTTGTAGTTGCTTCTTCTTTGTGCGACAAATCAGGTGTTGAGGGCTTGGCGAGCTTGAGCAGCGAAAGAAAAATGGGGTGGTCTGTGACACCCAAGAAATGAAGGAAGTTAGCTCCAATGAAAATAAGCCACCCATGTAAGACCCAAAGGATAAGCGAAGAAATTAAAGGATTAGGACACCGGTGTTAAGCAAGACATTCCTATACCCCAACTAATTTGAAGGAGTTAAGACCTTTGGAAAAGGATTGGAAAGGAAAAAGTAAGCGAAAAAGACGAAAATGTCATTTTTCCAATTTTTATGGAAATTTTCGGATTTTTAATTCCTTATCTAGAAGGAATTTCAAGACACTCAACAAGGAAAAAAAAATGACCAAAAAAGGATGAAGGATGTTTATAAAAATTATAGATTTTTTGGAAATATTAATAATAAAATATTCCGAAAGTGGTAAATTACCAAAATACCCCTGAAGTTATGTATAATTATGGATTTGCCATTCTGCCAAAAAATCAGAACGTCCACAGTGACCACCTGCACAAAATCCTTCGAATCCCAAAATACAACTGTTGGATTTCCCCCAGATTTGGACAAAATCTAGAACGTTTGTAGGTCATGAAATCCAATGGTCGGAATTAAATTTGGAATTCAGTAGCTCATTGATTGGAGAGGATATTTCGGAAGGATAATCCAAAAAAATCTAATCTCCAAATCATGACGATTCTTGAGGATTCAATTTTTGTGGAATCTTACCCTATATAGTCTGAAGTTGAGGCAACTTTTTAAGACAAGAATCAAGTGATGACGACTCCTAAAACTCGAGTTTGAAGCTCTTAGATTATTGATTTTTCTTCCTCGGATTTCTTCTAAATTTTAAGGCTATGGTTAATCATTTTCCTTCACTCCAATTCCCACATATTCCATATGGGATTTCCAACAAGTTTCGTGAAGGAATCGAGTCCTGAACAGTTTTAGAATCGGCGATTATGTAAAGTTATAGAATTATTGATCCCCTTGAAGTTCGAACTATGTTTAAGGTGGTAAAATGACCAAAATATCCTTAAGGTTCCTTTAAAATATTTCAAGGTCCAAATGGCCTCCTAATTATCCAATATTTTAAGTAAGATCTATATACCAAGGTAGTGGTATAAGTTAAGTTTAAAATATAAACCAAGGTAGTGGTATAAGTTAAGTTTAAAATATAAACTAAGAGGCTACCCTAACTCAAACAACAATCGAAACAAGAAAAATAGGCGTATAAGAAAGAGATATTATCTAAAGGCCAAGATGATGAATCCTTTTTTGGGCATATTTCAATTGTTGTTTGGACAAAGTAATGGCAGTGCACTGACATCCAGTTTGCTTAACTATTTCAATAGCTAGACTTCCCCAATCACACCCAATGTCTAAAACTTTTTTTTTTTTTTATTCTTTTGATTCTTGCTTATTAATATTATGATAAACTAAGTGAGATTAGTGAAAATAAAATATGTTTAGTGTGTAATAATGTTATAATCACCTTCTTAATAAGAACACTAATCTTCTTCAATTGTGCAATCCTCAAATCTTCATCTTCCCTCTTTGTTAAGAAAACAATGGATAAACAAAACATCATTATATATATTATCAAATTTTTCTTAGTAAAAGTTGATTGTACGAACCTTAAAAATGGCACATGAGTACACCATTGTATCATCCATGTAGAGAGAAAAAAGTTTATTGCTCTATACAACCAAATAAATTATTCAATAAGAATTTCAAAGTTTTTACCAAATAAGAGAATAATTTGATATAGAATGTATAGGAAGATTCAACACGGTCTCGACTTTTACTTACATCTCCTACAACTTGACCAAGTTATCTAACTTACTTGAATTACTTCTAAGACGGAATACTATCCCTACAAATCAATATGGGTTCGTTTAGGCTGTTTTGTTGTCACTCACATGATTTTTAGGAAAATTTTCAAAAGTTCACCAAACATATAGATTGCTCATACCTAAACATGCTTAATTTTAAAGTTCCAGCGATTGACCCACTGAAAAGGAAGTGTATACTATTGGTATAAGTTATAGCTATCAATTCTTGTAAGTCTTTCTTAACCATTATTTCATATTCGTACGGTGAGATCCCACATCGGTTTGGGAGGAGAAGGAAGCATTCTTTATAAGGGTGTGAAAACTTCTCACTAGCAGACACGTTTTAAAAACGTTGAGGGGAAGCCTGTAAGGAAAAGTTCAAATAAGACAATGTCTTCTAGAAGTGGGCTTGAGTCATTACACTTGCATTCTAGTTTTGTTTTGATTAAATCAAAATATTGTTGTACGAGAATGAGATTCAAGAGACTAAAAACAAAATAAAAAATAAAAAATTGATTAATCCATATAATACCAGGTCACATAATGACAAGAAATATTTTTACGAGCTTATGCAATGGTGTTCTTTCTCAAAGTATGCTGAAAAAAATACTTTGCAAATGCTATAGTTGCGGTAAATAGTGGAGGAAACCACCATCTCCTACAAAAAGTAGATCACCATGAGTCGAACGAACTATTCCTTACATGGTGTGGAAATCTCTCCCTAACAGACACGTTTTAAGACAGTGAGGCTGACAACGATACGTAACGAACTAAAGCGAAGAATATCTATTAGTAATCTTGAAGATCTATTTGACATACCTTATTGTCTTGCTTAGTATATGGTTATTAGCAATGAAAAGTTGTACGCATGAAAGAGAGCGTCATTAACGACCTTAATTAGGAAGTAATTAGGAAGTAATTAGGAAGTAATGAAGTAATTAAGCTCAACAAAATAAGGTTAAGAAGACCTTCTTCTTTATCCATTAATGTAAATTCTCCTTTGATATATGCATCTGCAACCCCTAAGTTGCTTCTGTCATAACCTGCCAAAATAATTTATATTTTATCTTATTTTTTCAACATTTTCTTTATAAAAAAATAATAATAATTAAATTACCTTCCAATAAAACTGGGGCTGTGAACTTTTAAAACAACCTTTTGTAGCAAAGACCAACCCAACCTTTTGTAGCAAACACCAACCCATAAATTACAAGTTACAATGATATAAAACTAAATAAATAAAAATTTTAATTAATCAATTTTAATTTATTAACTAGGTCACTCCACTATAGACTTAGAATTGCACTCTTATGCACGGTAGGACAAGTTATGTCCATTGATATAATCATTACAAGCAAGTTAATCATTCACGAGTTGTTCATAGTTACAGCGGAGTCAAAAGTCTATTTTACCCCTGTAATTACATCTTTCACCTAAGTACCACTAATTCTCTAATGAACAAATTGTTTATGATCCAATCATAAACCAAATCCCTCTCGGACAAATGAGAGGGTGGGGTTCCATTGTTCTATAGATAGAATATGATTGTTCCTTCTTATTTTCTTATAATGATGCATTTCAAATCGAAATGCAAAAGCTTCTCTTATTCTCTATCTCTTAAATGGTGTGTGAAACCCGAGATTTTTTTTCTGTGGATTTATGAATAATAAACACGAAGGTCTCGTGTTTTTGTTATTAATGGAATTCAATCAATGGTATTAAGTCTCTTAAGACCTATTTAGGGTGCTCAAATTTAGAGTAAAATAAAAATATAAAAAAAAAAAATAGGTAGGAGCAATCGTTTAATCTAAATCTGTTTGATTTTGGTATTATACAAGTTAGTCTAGCACTTCGAAAACTAGTCCAATCCCCCGTAGGAGCTTTTTTTTAGTATTAACTTATGATGCATCTACTCTATATAATTGGGGGGTCATTCAAGAGTTATGTGGTCACAAAGGGAGAGTTGAGTATTTTTATACTCACCACTTTCGACTTGGACAAGAATGACCGTGACATCCTCCCCCACTCAATTAGTTGACAATCTCTGTCAACCGACTCTTCGCGAACTCAGTGATGTAGGTTGAGCTTGAGGTTGACTTCAGGTCTTTCGATGTGCTTCCAGTTGATCTCAGCACTGAGGAGTCTCTTCTAATATGCAAGGAACTATTGAAAACCACTTCTCGGTTCGCTGACTCTTGGTGTCTTCTCTGTCAGAGTCTCTCCTACTTTCTTCGCTTGGAAATTTTTCTTCTTTGCGTGAGTTCGTGTAATAGCCCAAATAAATAAATAAATAGTTATATATATATATAGAAGTCAAGATTACGTTTTTTTAAATAATAATAAATAAATAAAATAAAATAAAATAAATAAAAAGAGAGAAACAACCTTCCCCACTTCTCTCCATTAGCCCCTCATCCCTTACCCCCAATTATCTCTCCTCAACCCACCATTTACTAAAATGACCGTCCATGCAAAAGAAATAGAAAAACTGCAAATAAAAAATGACAGGAGAAAAAATGAAAATGGTCTTTACCCAGATTCACGGTAGACGGAGATTTATCTGAAACAGATTTCGTGATAAGGTAAATATTAAATCTTCCTCCTCTTTTATTCAAATTTCTTTTTTTCAGAAATTATGGTTAATTATACGTAAATCATTGCAATGGTTTAGGTTTGGGTCAGAAACTAAATGTCAATAATTTATATGAATCTTAGTAAATTTATATTAGTAGCCATATTTGGAAATAAGAATCCACTGGAAATTTGGAATAGACATGAACAAAATTAAAAGGCAACGAGTAACTACAGATAAAAAAAGGAAGATTCAGGAATTAAAAACCACAGACTAAATATAGAGAGAAAGGTAAATACAGAGCGTAGTAAAGCGCCTAATAACTTTAAATAATTTTATCTACTTTTTTTATACCACAGTAACCATGAAAAATAAGATTTTTAATAAAAATATAATTATAGATATATAACATTTCAAGACTTTTAACAATGGACCAGGTAAATTAGAGAAATAATTTTATAGAGTTCAAAGTTGAAACTGATGTCATGGGCTCACATAGGTTGACTTGGATTTCAAAGGACGGAATCGAACTTTCATTAAGGATATATTCGTGACAACGACTTAAGCTAACCAGGTAAGTGACCTTACTATCGGCATGGTTATATTTGATGTTGACACGTGCCTGTGGTTTTGCACGTGTCATATATACTGATATGTGTGAATTATCTGTAATCGGTATGCTTATATTATGTTTATGTGATGTTATAATATGTGAATTGTATGATAATAATTATGTTACGATGTGTTCAAGAATAGGTTTGAGATAGGATACGAGAAGGATGCACAAAACAAAATGTAACGATAGGAGTAAGATACGTTCATGAAACGTTAAGGTTAGGTTACATACTGGAGTGCTATGAATAGGAGAGATTGATGAAAGAATACGGTTAGGATATGGGTAGAAAGGGATAGGTTTATGATAGACTGATAGAACGATATCGTTAGGCTACGTTCCTATGATGACATGACTAAGGTATGTTCACGTAACGATATATTGTGATCTGATATGTTATGTTTAAATTGTTTTGTGTGACCATTGAGGTAATTGTTGTATGAATTGCACGTTATGAAATGACATGTTAAAAGCATGGAGCGTTTTGTTATGCTTTCTAAATTGTATGTATACAGTATGTTATGAATGACATGATATCACGATAAATGATATGAAATGTAACCCCGATATGAATGATTAACGATATGTGAAATGATATGAGAAAGGATATGATACGAATGAAAGATGATAGCGGGGTTATATTCATTAATGATAAAAGTAGAAATATTGGGGACCTCATGCATTATGTGTGTTCATGCATTTGGGGGATACCCCTATTCCATCACGAGGGTACGGACGCGTACATCCAATGGCAGGACAACGATCGTTATGCTTTGCATAGCGCTGCCATGACGGTTACTAGTTCTAACGGGTCCCGGCATAAGGGGCTCCTAGAGTATGCCCACCGGGTAATGAAAGTGGCCCAGCGGTATGTGAACTAGCTGGTGAGCCCATACTCGCACGTATGGGCTGTGTGTAGAGTATATGGTACACGTCCAAAGTTTACCCGTTAAGACAGTACCATAGAAAAAACGAAACGAAACGAAACGAAAGATAGGTCCCATCATTTCATTGCATGTGATTGTTGCATTTAACCCCAATAGTGGGGTTACTTACTGAGTATTTCTTTAAATACTCAAGCCATGTGCTACTACATTTTTCAGGTTAAGGCAAGACATTCCTGTACGGCTGACGACGACATCGCAACTCGAGACCATGGCACATGCATAGGATAGTGGTATTTATTTTCTTAGATTTAGGCTAGAATAGGATGTTTTTAACCTAAAGGTTTTTTTTTTTTTTTACTCTTTTGTTGTGTCGTTTTAAAGATGTTTTTGAAACACGTAAGTCCATGGCTGTGTTTTCAAGATAAAGGTTATGTTTTATGAAATTTAAATGAAGTCTTCCGCTTGCAATGTTTATGATATGTATACAGTAGCGACCTTAAATTAAGTAGAAAATTTTGGGTCGTTACAGTTCGTGTCGCCTCTTTCTTCTTGATATCTTCTTGGTCGAGATAGAAACGTTTCAAGTTACTAATGTTGATAAAAGGACTAGTCCGCATCCATGAGAGCAATTGGATCCTATATGATGTCTTCCCAACCTTGTGGATAGCTTCGACTTGTCCATAGTATTTTTGCACCAGTCTTTGATTCTTGTTTTGAACTTGAAGTTGATTTGTCCTAAATTTGATCAAAACATTCTCTCCATCTTAAAATTCTCGTGGTCGACACTTCTGATCGGCTCTTTACTTCATATGCTTGGATGGTATTCCTACGTGAACATGTATTGCTTATGAGGTTTGTCTTTGTCTCCTTCCTCCGGCGGAGGTGTTGACTTGGAGTTTCTCTCCAGCCCTTGGGTGATCACTAAAAACGATCTTTGGGGTCTAATGGACCTGATTGTTAGCAAGTCATTTAGCTACTTATAAAAGTTAGCTAGCTCAAGTGCAGTCGTATGACATTCAATTGTGGCAGGCGATCTCGCCCCCATTATAACATCAATCTCATGACTTATCTGCCCAAGTGTTGATAAATACTTTGTCTGAGGCTTTTGTTTTGGTTGGCTCACTCGAGCTTCCCTCTTCAAATACGGTATGGGCAACGAGTGTAGGTTCATCATGGCTAAGATTCTCTCTCAACTATAGTGTCAATATCCTTTTCACCTCTCCTGACTGATGGGCGTTTGCCTAGATAATCGTTAGGTTAGACCTCATTACTACTAATCATTTTGCTAGGGGCATGGAAAAAACTTTGTGTTCTAGCACGAAGTCCATCCCTAAGACGATGTCGAAGTTGTCCATCTTGACTTCACAAAGTCAGTTCGTCCCGTCCAAGTCTCCAGCTTAATCAAAGATCAATAGGTAAAGCTGCTGAATTGACGAACTTCATCTTTCCTGTGTCTCCATGCCAAAGGATAATCATACATTTTTCTTCGGTCACCGTCATGAAGTTGTGGGTGGCTTAAGAGTCGACAATAGTATTTCTAGCCACTCTGTGATTAATCCAGACATCGACATACATTAGACCGAGTTTCATTGGCTCTTTTGTCTCTTCCACTCTCTTTTGGAGAGTAGACAAGTACTTTAGTGCATCACGCTAGGGTGTTCAACATTCTCAGTTAACTTTATTTTTGTTTCTACTATCACATACTCAGCTTCTAAATTTACTAAGTTTTTCTTGGAAGGCGTATATTGTTGCCTTCTGTGGGCATTCTGATTCTTGATGGGCACCTTTGCATGAATCAAGACGAGGATACATATATATATCCAGACATAGAGATCTCGAGATTTCTAGCGAGGCACCGAAGATCTCGCAGAACCAACTTCCACGACTCCTATAAAATGCTTCCACACAGCAGTCCATCCTCCAGAATGACACAATATCTATCACTCAAAAGTGTGAATAGATCTGAAAATATTATCACTCAAGAGAAACAATACAGAGAAAACTAAAATATGAAGTGTTTATGAGAAATAGAATTGGGATCGAAGGTACTGATCTTCATTGATATTCACAACGTTTAAATAGGATACAAGATATCAACTAATATCGGAAAATATAAACTAACTAAATCTTGATAATAGAATAAAATATACTACTCATCAAATAACTGATTACTAATATCTAAGATATATTCTATAACTAATATATTCTCCAAATATTAACTGATTAGTTTACGAATATATGACTGATTCAAACTAGCAATAAGTTGCACTAAATTCTGACAACCTCCCTTAGTGCAAGCTTATTTCTCAATAACTCCGAGAGCCTTACGAAAAACTTCCAACTTCATTTTGGAAAGTGTCTTAGTAAATATGTCTACAACTTGCTCATTAGTATGTATTTTCTGCAATTCAACATCCTGTGATAACACTTTCTCTCGAACAAAATGATAATGAGTTTCAATATGTTTCGAACGAGCATGAAACACCGGATTTCCAGCAAGTTTTATTTCACTTTCATTATCACAATTAATTTGAATTGGCTGATTGAGAGTAGTCATCATTTCTTGAATAAGCCTCTTGAGCCACAAACATTCTTGAGTAGCCATTGTAGCAGCTATGTATTCTGTTTCACAACTTGACAAAGCAACGGTGCTTTTCTTTTTACTGCACCATGAAATTGCAGCAGAGCCTGCTGTAAAACAAAAACCTGTTGTGGAGCGTCTGTCGTTCACGTCACCAGCCCAATCAGCATCCACAAAACCACTCAATAAAAATGACTTTGATTTCTCATACATTAGTCCATAATTTAGAGTGCCCTTGATGTAACAAAGAATCCTTTTTGCTGCAATCAAATGAGTCTCATGTGGTTAATCCATAAATTAAGACACAACTCCTACTGAAAAAGCAATGTCTGGCCTTGTGATAGTTAAATAGAATAAACTACCAACAAGTTGAGGAAAGAATGTAGTGTCTACTAATGACTTCCCTTCATTTCTATCTAATTTGAGATTTGGTTCCATAGGAGTAGTTTTTTCTCTTCAATTCTCCATACGAAACCTCGGCAGTAAACTTGATGCATATCCTTTTTTAGAGAGAAAATAACCATCATCACATTTTTTTATTTTCAAACCCAGAAAACAATCAGCTTCACCTAATCTTTTTATTTCAAAACGAATAGACAAGGCATCTTGAAGACTATTGATTTCAACACTATCATCACCAGTAATAATCATGTCATCAACATAAAGTAAGAGCAAGGTGCATCCAGTTGTTGTTTTCTTAACAAATAAGCTCGGATCAGCACATGAAGACTTAAAACCACAAAAATTAAGATATTGAGAAATCTTATCAAACCAAGCACGGGGAGCTTGTTTGAGTCCGTATAATGCCTTCTTAAGTCTGCACACATAATCAGGATATTCCTTAGAGGTAAATCATTGCGGCTGCTCCATAAAAATATCACGATCCAACTCTCCGTAAAGGAAAGCATTTTTCACATCAAGCTGCCATAATTTCCAACCTTTACTAGCAGCTAAAGAGATGATTGTCCGTAATGTTATCATCCTTGCGACCGGACTAAAGTCTCGTCATAGTCTCGACCATATTACTGAGAGAACCCACGAGCAACAAGACGAGCTTTGTGTCTATCAATTCTACCATCACCTTTTTTCTTCACCTTGTAAACCAACTTCCAAGTAACTAAATCAGCATCATGAGGCTTGGGTACAAGCTCCAGGTGTCATTTTTTTCAAGTGCTGAAATTTCTTCCATCATTGCATTTTCCCATTATGAAATTCCTTTAGCTTCACTGTACAACTTCAGCTCATTTTCACTTGTATCTCCCATAAAAATACATGGCAAACAGAAAATTTATTAATGTCAACTGCAAAATCAGACAAATGACCTGGTAGCTTTTTCTGTCTTTGAGGATTTTTTCTTGTGGCAACTTCAATATTTGTAGTTGCTTCTGTGTTCTCTTCAGCTTGAATGTCTGTCGCAATTGAAAATTCTTTTCTCCCTAACGTAGAATCGTCAGGAAAAAGTGCAACAGTAGTTGTACTTTTGTTGTCATCTGCATCGTTTTTGTAACTTGAAATTTCATCAAACACCACATCACGAGACACAATAACCATCTTTGTTTCCAAATCCATACACCTCCAACCCTTTCTATGAGTATCATAACCAAAAAAATGCATTTCTTGGCATTTGGGTCAAGTTTAGTTTGATTATGTTTTAGTACATGAACGTAACAAATAGACCCAAAAGTACAAAAATAACACACATTGGGTTTACGATAATAAATCAGCTCGAATGGTGATGATTCTGTCCCTGGCCATGGAGGTAGCCGATTTACAACATGGCAAGCTATTTGAAAAGCTGACGCCCATAACTCTCTTGGAAGACTCCTCGCATGCAGCCAAGACAAGCAAACTGATGTAAGCTGAGCTAACTTGCGCTCAGCCACCCCATTTTGTTGCGGGGTTTCTGGACAAGTCAATTGACGCTGAATCCCATGCTCCTTACAATATTCCATAAAATCATTTGAAAGAAATTCCCCTCCATTATCGGTGCACAAGCACTTGATTTTAAATTCAAACTCTTTTTCTACAGCATGCTTAAACTGAATAAACTTTGAAAAAGCTTCACTTTTTTGTTCTAAGAAATATACCCAACTAAAGCGAGAGAAATCATCCACAAACACCATCACGTAATGAAGGCCGAAATAGCTTGATGTTCGCGTCGGTCCTAAAAGATCAGAATGAATCAATTCTAATACTGTTGAAGCTCTACTCTTTGAGCTTGTGAAAGGAAGACGATGAGACTTGCCATATTTGCAGCCTAGACAAATCTCATCATGTTGAATATCTTTAAAGACAGGGACACCATCAAGAAGTTGTTTTGTGGATATTTTCTGCAACAACTGAAAACCCACATCACCCAAACGAGCATGTCAAAGAGTTGAGCTTGCATTATGACCAACTTTCTTGATATATTCATCACTAGCTGATAAAACATACAACGATTCTTTTCTTTTTCCACAAAACAGGATATCAGCATCAACATGTTTCACATTAGAAAGTATTTGAACATCTTTAGGACCAAAAAGAACATATCTTCCTGAATCTGTTATTTGTGATACAGAAGCAAGGTTTTTCTTCAAACCAGAAAAATGATAAACGTCCTTGAGTAGAACACTCCCATCATTCAAATCTCCTTCTTTCGTCACAAGATGCATTGAATTATCAGCTGTCACAATGACCTTCTTTTGACAATGTGGACGAACATCTGATAGAAGAGTTTCGTTTCCAGTTGCATGATGAGAACGACCGGAATCGACAATCCATTCTTCATTGTAGTCTATAAAGTCATGAGCATTTGCAAAGACATCATCTTGATGTACAACTGAAATCACATTTGTTGACTGGTCAAGAACCTTAATGGTTAAGCAATATTCCCAAATTGAATCTGAAGAACTTTTACTTTCATGTACCGCATTTGCTTCTGATTCCTGCATTTTAACTCGGTAATTTGGCTTAATATGGCCTGGCTTTCCGCAACGATCACACCCCACTTTTACCCAACAATCTCGTTTAAAATGGCCAGGTTTTCCACACTTGTAACAAACTTTAAATGGCTTCTTTAACGAATCCTCACTTTGATTTCCATTGCTTGATGAATGCTTTGAATGAAAATTCTGTCTTCTTTGATCTTTGACATACAACACATCTTTTGACTTTGGGGAAACCTCGTTGCTGCTAGTCATTTGCTTAATCAAGGCTTCCTGATTGGATAGAAGATTCTCCTATTCAATAACTAATAACTGTAGGCTGATTTGCCCACCCTTGTATTGAGGAAATAAAGGGCATAAAGTCTTTTTGTAATCCACGAATAAGATAACACCGTAATCGAGCATCACTCACTGGCTCCTCAGCATCTAATTCCAAAATTTCAGAACACAGATTTTTCTCCTTCAAGAAATATTCTTCAACAAAAAACTTACCTTGAGTTACCATGGCTAGTTCATTCTCTAGAAATTGCAATCGAGCAGTATTCTTCTTAGTGAACAACTTTTGAAGTGTTTCCCACACTTGCTTTGGTGACTTTAAATCACGAACATGATTAATATATTCCTTGCTAATCAAAGTTCGCAAGGTAAATAAGGTTTTTCCACATTTGATCTTCCATTGTCGGCGTAATTCAGCATTTTGTGGAGTATCTGCTGGAATTTCTGTGTCATCACCTTCCATTAAATCCCACAAATCTTGCCCCTATAGATAAGCTTCCATACATAACTTCCAATAATTATAATTATTGTCAACAAGCTTTTCCATAGCTATACCCATAGAAACACTCCCACCATTCATCTCATTGAGTAATAATATAAAACCCTTGATTACCAACTTGGCTCTGATACCAACTGACACAATATCTATCACTCAAGAGTGTGAATAGATCTGAAAATATTATCACTCAAGAGAAACAATACATAGAAAACTAAAATATGAAGTGTTTATGAGAAATAGAATTGGGATCGAAGGTTCTGATCTTCATTGATATTCACAACGTTTAAATAGGATACAAGATATCAACTAATATCGGAAAATATAAACTAACTAAATCTTGAGAATAGAATAAAATATACTACTAATCAAATAACTGATTACTAATATTACTAATATGTAAGATATATTCTATAACTAATATATTCTCCAAATATTAACCGATTAGATTACGAATATCTGGACTGATTCAAACTAGCAATAAGTTGCACTAAATTCTGACACAGAACTCACATGCAAGTTGAAAGAGTAAAATAGAGGAAGACAACGAATGGTTTTGGGTTACCTCGGAGTACAATGTCGCGGAGACCAAGAGAGTCGATCCAATGCCAGAGATGGACAACCCACACTGCAAGAGTAACGACCAACAACCCCATGTACACAGAAGGTAAGCTACTCGCATTTGTACCACCCTGTCACATTTTCCTTCTTCCCAGCAAGACCCGAGTTTTTGAAGACATAGATATCGATGTGTCTGTATTTGTAGGTACTTACGAGGACTTGTGATGTCGTGAGAGTGGAAGAAAAAGAAAGCAGAAGGCCACGTTAGTCGAAAGTCGAACTGAGGAACGACGTCGGAGAACATTTGGGAAGAGAGAGAAAGACGATCGGAACTTTCGTGTGACTATTGGGTGAAGGAGTCCATCGGATCCGAATTTAGGTCAGACACCCACCCTAATAGCCCTTGCATCTAGCGACAACCGTCCGCAGATTGAGCCCAATCGACCTGCAGCAACCTGCAACTCAAGCCCATTAGCCACTAAGCTTATTTGCAAACTCACAGCCCAAATGCACACAATCCAAGAAGGTGACCTTGAGAGTGACCCGAGACCCGCGCATGAACCCGATTCGTTACTCGTGCTCGCATTAGCTCCCCCCATCAAATGTGTCCTGTCCTCAATCACCGGGCTCCATTAGCGCGGCTCTGTGGCTCCTCATCTCAAATACAGCTTATCCGACTCGGTTTAGCATTTTTGACATTGTTCCCTGCGTTTTGGACCCTCTCGAAGCTAAATTTGACCTTATTTGAAGAAATCAAGGTTAGTATAATGTCCAATTTTCCAATTCAATTTGAATTAAGTTAAGAAATACTAATTGCTAAAGAAATTAGGTGAACGTTCTAATAGGGCGAAACACCTCGACGATACTTGGAACAACTTCGAAGGATGAATTCAAGTATTCGAGTTTAGGGAGAACGTCAGCTAAGGCCAACCAAGTAAGGGACTTTTCTATCGGCTCGGTCGGAAGACTTGCCTTATGTATGATAACACATACCTAGTGACCCTTGTACGTGTCATGTAGGCTTATATAATATGATGATGATGTGACTTTAAATGATGTGACTTTAAAAAGTCGAACGCCCAATGGGCCTAACACCCTCTGAATCAGGCCCAATTTGATTAATGCCCAAAAAAAAGGTAAGAACCTGACGGTAAACGATAAAAAGTCAGAAGCCTTTCTCTTATCAGAGCCAAGTTACGATTCTGGGACCTGTGGGTTACGGGCCCACCACGTTTCCGTTGCGCCACTCTGATTTGTTGATTATTGATAGGTTTTTTATTTAATTTCTAGGATTTATAATATTTTCAAAATTACTTTTATTTTCTATTTCTAAAGTTGATTTTTAATGGATTCAATAAATTGCAATTCAAATAATTTAATCAAATCCAAAAATCCCCTAGTTTTTTTTTTTCTTTTACCCGAGCGGATAAGTTTTTAATTTTTCTCTTAATTTTTGTATGTTAGGCAAGGTTAAAAGAATTTTAAAAAATTATATTATATACATATTTTACGAGGAAAAGATCCAACCATTAACTTTTAATAATAATCCACGGTTATATATATTTTTTTTGAAAGTACACATCTTTCTTACATATATATTTATCATTAAATTAGAAACAATTTATTTTCTTTAGCGATTTCTTAATTTATTGAGTTAGTTTTATGAGTTAAATTATTGTTTTATTTTCCAACGGCTCGAATATTATCTTTTTTATTCTATTTTAAAAACTTTCCATACTAGATTTTTAAAACATTACATTTGAATTATGCTTAGCTCTTATTGGTTAAATTAAACGTTTAATTTTAAACTTTAAACGAGTGACTATTTAGTTTTTAAAAGTTTTAAAGTGCTTATTATGTCTATAAATTTCAACCTAAGACGCTAGTCACTTACTATCTAGATAGTGTAAGCGACATGAGTTAAAGTATAGAAAGATTGAGTAGCCTACATAGACTCAAGGGATAAAATTCAGACAAGAGAACAACTCATAAATTCGATACTCTTAGATGCTCAGATAGTTATAGCGACTAGGTCCAAACTTCCAAGATCCTAGAGAAATCTCGGGGTAACTTACTAAGATAAGGATGTGATGAGAGCCTATAAGTATGTTGTTTGCTAAGTATTTTTATGTTCGCTCATTTCTACATTTTCTTTTTCAGGTAAAACATGTCATTGGTTGAGGTTGGGGAATGCAGGCGATTTGTGTGATCATAGAGGGGAGGGTTCGAGGTGTTTATCGAGTCTGTTATTTTAGATTTTCTTTTGTATGTGTTTTTGCATCCGGTTCCCATTTTCCATTTATATATAACTGAAACAGTACTAATTTTGTTTTCTTTCTTATTTGATTTTTACTATCGTGTTATATATCTTTAAATCATGCCAAATTTTATTGTATGTTACCCTCCTTAATTGGTTTTTCTCTTGTCTCTTTCGTCACGATTCGAGACTAGAAGACTAAAAATCAAGTCATGACAGATTGGTATTAGAGAAATTGGGTTTTAGGTATTATAAACTTGTCTAGGTAGAGAGTCGTACACCTGATATGAACCAACAGACATCAATCATACAATATACTTCAATGAAGATGTGAAGAAAATGTTGTTGAAATTATCAAAAGATATTTCAATTCATGCCACAATGAACAAGAATGAAGCTTCATTTTGGGTGGATCATAATTTAGATAATTTAGAGTTTGTGTTTATGTAATGTATTTTAAGGCTTATTTACGTCGTGGCTAATTATGGCCATAAAGTATACATGGTGGTTAATTATGGTCATAGAGTAGGAAAGTTACAACCCTTGGAAAGCCTCCTAACGTTAAGAGTTTTCATTTTGAGGCTATATAATGTCATGTATGTTATTTTTGTAAGATAGACTTGGAAAATATAGTAAAATAAGTATTTGTGTTTTTCTTTAGCCAATGACTAAGTTTATTTGCAATTCTATGTAGTTTAGGTTGCATGTAGAATTATTCGAGCTCGACATGATCAATTTTGCTTGTGGGTGATTCAAATCTCAAATAAGTGTTATTGCCTCGAGATATTTGATCGACAAGGTAATCTTAACTTTACTTTCCCTTGGAGTAATTCTTTATCATTTGGGCTAAGTTTAGATTGCATGTTTAGAATCATTTAAGCTAGACATGATCGATCTTGCTTCTAGAGTGATTCAAATCTCAAAAAAGGGTTCTTGCCTTGAAATATTCAATCAACAAGATAATCCGAATCTTACTCCCCTTGTAGTAATTTCATATCATTTGGTATCAGAGCCCTTGAGCTGATTTCATATCAACACCTCTGTGGCAAAGCTTGACGACACATCCGTTGTGACCAGCTAAGTTATATGAACTTGAATTGTACTATAACTTGATTAGAGGGTGAGCCTTAATAATTTAATTAGGTTGCAGTTACACTTTCATGAATGGATGACGTGTTAGAACAATTTAAACCCGAACTTTTTGTCTTATGATAGATGATGGCTCTTAAGAGAAAATAGAAAATCGATGGCCCAACTCCCAATAGAGCTAGACAGAAGGTCACGGTCGACAATGCTGCCCAAATGCCTGAGGTTGAACAGTATGGGCCTCAAGGAGATGTTGAAGAGCTACCACATGACATCGATAGAGTGATATCCCAAGCACCTGCACCAACATCTAAGAGAGACTAAAAGAAGACTGAGACCGACTGCAACCCAAAGACCTGAAGCCAAGGAAACTACCCCTCAAATCTTGGTTTAAATCTTTTAGGTCTTGAAAACGTCCTAGAATTCCCAAAAGGTATTTAGTCATTTACCACCTCAAATCTTGGTTTAAATCCTCAACATATCCTAAAGGCCTTGTAACGGTGTATAATCACTTTAAACCATGACAAGACTTTTCGTCAAATTTCATGTCATTTAGAGGTCTCTTTGGTCATAAGCCAACGGTACATAATTATAAGGGCATTTTAGTCATTTTACACCTACCCTTGGTTTAGCCCCTTATCGTAATTCTAATGATCATCAAATTTCATGCATAACCTTATCATGTCATATTGAGTCCTCTAAAATTTCATGAGCAACAGAATTCATTTAGTAGGTTTGTGGCTCAAACACTTCATTTAAATCAATATTCATGCGGATACTAAGGTTGGAAAAACTTATTTAATCTTAATTTCAAGATTCTCACTTTCTTCATGATCATTGCTTTCTTCCATCAATTAGGTCAATAGTTTTATCAGTTTCATACATTATATTATCTCAAAGTTAAATTCTCTAAACTTTGCTAAAGGTTTAATTATTGACCTTTCTTTTCCATACATCCTCAAGGTCTCATTTTAACAATTTTCCTATAACTATAACGAAAGACACCATAACTTCTTTTTTTTTTTCAACTCCTTTGTAACACCAAGAAGGAACCTTAACGAAATTCTCCTCTAAAAACTGGTATTATATAAGCATGGTGGATAACTTACCTGTCAAAAAAAACTTGGAATACTTAAAAATCCAACTTAAAATGAGAGTTTTGAAACCTTAACTATGGTAATACTTTTAAATAACTTGACATTGCTAGAAAAAAAAATTATGGATAATTTTCTACAAAAGTTGGTTTATATTGAGCTTTTGCAATGTATTTGTGTAGAGGTATAGGAAAGATTACCACGGAACTTCTTGTTGATTTAGAGACAATTTCCACATTTGTAATCCTCGTCCATCCCCCACCCAAGTCCATCTTAAATTATGGTTTCCTAAATTTAAGATATTTTGACAATCTCACAGTAGTCCCTCTCCATATGTATTTATAAAATTTTGACCATGATCGTAATGCCTCGAAACTGTGGCTCGATATTTTTAAATCATCTCATAACTTATTAATAAATTTGATTTAAGATATAAACTTAGTTATGGAATATATTTGTATATTTTATCTTATTTTCAGTATTTGGTTAATAGTATATTTTCTCTTGTTTGTAGGAGCTAGTTGGTAGCTTGTATCCTATTTAAACCTTGTGAACATTATTGAATAGTGGAAGAACAGAACAAAAGTGAAAGAAAAGTGACAAAGATCGGAACAGAGGACGACAGATGAATGAGAAAGAACGGAAGAAAAGTGACAGAGATCGAAACAGAGGACGACAGATGAATGAGAAAGAACTGAAGAAAAGTGACAGAGATCGGAATAGAGGACAACAGATGAATTGGGATCACCTTCCACAAAATATATCATCCTTTTAAGCTCACATATCAAAAGTTTTAATTTCTGGTCTCTATAGCGATTGTTCCTGATTGAGAACGGCAAATCATCAATATTTTTCCTTTCAACAATAAAATCAATAACATATTATCAAGATGTTTATGGCGAGCTATCCAAGATTCCGTCATCAACAGGTAGCCTCCTAATCTCAATCTGGATCTTGAATTGGCTATAAATATTGTCAATTATTCTCCGTCCTGGACGGATAACTGTGGTTGGCAAATTGTTCTCGATCGTCCAATACAAGATCATGTTATAATCATCTTCAAATTTTTTACCAAAGCTCAAAGGTGGCCATGCTCAAGATGTTCGTATTTTCTTTCACAACATCTCTATTGGATTTAGTGATGATCTTCAAGAAGGCGACATAACGAGATCTTCAGGGAGGCGACATAACGAGATCTTCAGGGAGGCGACATAACGAGATCTTCAGGGAGGCGACATAACGAGATCTTCAGGGAGGCGACATAAGAGATCTTCAGGGAGGCGACATAAGAGATCTTCAGGGAGGCGACATAAGAGATCTTCAGGGAGGCGACATAAGAGATCTTCAGGGAGGCGACATAAGAGATCTTCAGGGAGGCGACATAAGAGATCTTCAGGGAGGCGACATAAGAGATCTTCAGGGAGGCGACATAAGAGATCTTCAGGGAGGCGACATAAGAGATCTTCAGGGAGGCGACATAAGAGATCTTCAGGGAGGCGACATAAGAGATCTTCAGGGAGGCGACATAAGAGATCTTCAGGGAGGCGACATAAGAGATCTTCAGGGAGGCGACATAAGAGATCTTCAGGGAGGCGACATAAGAGATCTTCAGGGAGGCGACATAAGAGATCTTCAGGGAGGCGACATAAGAGATCTTCAGGGAGGCGACATAAGAGATCTTCAGGGAGGCGACATAAGAGATCTTCAGGGAGGCGACATAAGAGATCTTCAGGGAGGCGACATAAGAGATCTTCAGGGAGGCGACATAAGAGGGCTGGCCAAAGTGATGAGATATTATCCTCAGAAACTTCTTTAAAGGAATCAAGAACTTTATGCTTAGAGTAGCCCATGCGCATAAACCTCTCAACTGATTCAAGGGGAACAACATCGATCTTGGTGTTCTTAAATATCAAAATTTCTTTTTTGATAGAATCAACTAAATCCAACTTCAAAATTTCGGATGTTAATTTAACACCTTTATTACATTCACCATTGTGATAAGTGAGGAAATTCACTTGTTCCAGTCAAATTAAATGGGGCAAATTACCAATCTTGGCATAAATCATTTATGTATGAACCAAGAAGTAGCTTCTCGAGTTCTGAGATACATTAAAGGCGGTCTATTTCTCGGTTTTGCATCTTCTTGGGAAATTCAATAATTTATTGAAAGTCTAAAAAGCAAACCAATGTGTCTAGATCATGTGTTTTACATCTTATTGGTAAATTCATTTATTTCTTAGAAGTCTAAAAACCAAAATATGTCTCGATCCAAATACTTGTTTACTGGTAACTTGGCAGATGTTTTCACTAGAGCTGAATTTGATTTTAAGTTGTGTGATTAACATTGCATCAATTTGATTTTTTGGAACACAAGTTGGGTGTGATTGATGAGAAGGAGTGTTAAGAAATTTGATTTACCATATAAACTTAGTTATGGTATATATTTTATATAGTTGTAATCTGTTATAATTTTTTTCTTTATTTTTTTTGGAATTGGTTAATAGTATATTTTGTATATTTTATTTTATTTTGAGAATTTGGTTAATAGCATATTATTTTTAGGAGTTAGTTGGTAGGTTGTATTTATTTAAACTTTGTTAACATTAATGAATATTGGACTTTCACTCTCACACTTACATTTAAAACTTTCCAATTAATATTATGGCAGAGAGGTTTTCTACAACTCATTCATTTCAAAACTCAGCTTCCATTAAAGGTACTTGTGTCAATCACAAATCGGTTTACAATTACAATATTTCAACTTTTGGCAGAGGTTTTTTTTTTTTTCATACTGATACTTTAATTTCATATTTACATACTTTATAGTGACGAAATTCTCTTTCGACATTACCACTTTTAATATCAATAACGGACTATAAGATATTGTCATCTATCAAGCTTCCTTGGTCATTTTCATTTGAAACTACTTACTCGTTAGTATACGTTGGTACATTCCTTTCCATCCTTATGGTCATAATATTACGTATTTAACTACGTTTGAGACGTCTAACTGAAACATCTGACCTTCCATAGCAAAATCATTTTCATGCCTACACTAACGTTTAGTATTTACTAATACCATAGCTCCTCACTCATAGTATAAATCTTGCTAAATCTAAACACCATCAATACATAAATTAACATTCATATTTCATGCAAGGTAAATCATATCATATTCTATACTATAATAAACATAGAAATAAGTCAATAATAATGAAGTAAACTATAATACAGGTCTATGGTGTCATAACGTACTCTCTTATGCAGAAATACACATTTAAAACTTTATCATAAAACACTTTCATGGACTCACATGCTCGAAAACCTCTTTAAAACAACATATATTAACCTAAAGTCTAAGAAATACTAAATAAAACAAATAAACATTAAAAGTAAAAACACCATATACTAACCTAAATTCTAAGAAATGAAATACTATTATCTTATGCATGTGTCATGGTTTTTACTTCTGATGTCGTTGTCAGTCGTATAGGAGTATCTTGTCTTTACCTGAAATATAAGTAGCGCACAGCTTGAGTATTTTAAGAAATACTCAATAAGTAACTCTATAATTGGGGTTAGGGAATGCAAACACAACTCATAATTATGGATCTATCGTTAAAACCATCATAGAGGTGGTCTTCAGTACAGACAAAATTAGATATGTACTACTTCCCTACACACGACCCACACGTGTGAGCATGAGTCCCCAGGCGGTTCGCAACCCTTCTAGACCCATCATAGTCGGGCTAGTTGTCCGTAGTCGAATGTTCGGAGGTCAGCAAACCTCCGAGTATCATGCAAGACATGATCATCATCATCATCATAGTGTACGCATGAGGTCCCTATAGTTTTATCTTTAAATCATTCTTATAACACAACCTTATACATCATTCACACATTATCCTAGGTAACATGCATACATTGGCCTTGATACATTCATTACCATTAACATCAATTAAGGTTGTGTCTTAGAATACTCATCGTCATAATGCATCACGACATATAATACATGCACATCATCTCAATATGGAATACCATCATATTAAGTCTTCTCATCATCACGCATCTTACATCGTCATCGTCATCATGTCATCATCTCATGTCATCATATACATCATCACATCATCATATAACCTCATCACATCATCAAACAACATCATTACATCATCATATTACATAAAACATAAATGACACATGCAAGGACCACTAGGCACGTGTCGTCATACATAAGACAAATCTTTCAATCGAGCCGATCGTAAAGTCACTTACATGGTTGACCTTATTTGTGAACAAATATAATACTAAAAAGTGCTTTACAATAAATTTATTCATTGATCGTAGAAAAATAAGGATGGATTATCAACCATCGACTTGTAGCATACATATTCATAACTTATGAATCTTCCAAGATAACTATGCCTTTGTTATGGTATGGTTTAGAGGTAACAATAATTGCAAATTTTCAACAAATAAGAAATGAAGCATATCCAAAATGGTAATAGTCTCACACCGAAAAATAAAAGTAAAATAAATAAATAAAAATAAATAAAATAAAAAGCTTTTTAACTTTAAAAATAGAAGAAAAAAACCGTCGAAATGGGAGAAATTAATAGAAACAAAAATGTCGGAAACCGGAATTGCCGAAGCCCAACAGATAAATCCAATGGGCCCAATATCCTCTGAATCGGGCCCAATTCGTTTAAAACCCAAAAAAAAAGAGTAAAAAACAGTCGAAAATGGGGAAAGGATGAAAAAAAAATAACACGGAAGCTTTTCTCTTATATCAGAGCCAGGTTTCGATCCTGGGACCTGTGGGTTATGGGCCCACCACGCTTCCGCTGCGCCACTCTGATTTGTTGAACGTTTTATGTTAAATATTGTATAAATTATATTTTTTTCTGATATATTATTTGGTTCTTCCGGTATTTGGGCTATTCTCTTTATTTCTATATTCTAAGTTTCTTGGAATATAGTTTTCTTCAATAAACATTTTTATTTCTTTTTATTTTTTATTTTTGAAAATTAAGCTTACCATCCTTGCCAATAGTAACAGTTTTTTTTAATGTGTTTGAAAAATAAAGTTAAATTATGAAAATTTAAAAAAAAAATTACAAATTTCATTTTCTTTTTAAATTTTACTTCAAATTTGTATTTTTTTTTTTTATAGAAATTATGATTAGTTAACTTCTAGGGCAATTAATTAATAAATTAAGATTAGTTAACTTATCTCACAAAAAAAAACAAGGTTTGTTTTCAACAATTATAACTATTCTCGTTTTTATAACCAACTAATGATTTATTGGTACTAATTTTAGTTATTCCTTTAGGGTTTTTTTAGGATAGTGTTAGAGAGCACCAATCTATATTGCATCCCAGTCCATGTGTCGGAGGTAGATAAATACACTTACTATCCTATATGGTCTTCATAAATGACTTAGTATGAACACGAGAGGGTCCATGCTGGATAGAACTCAGATGGATGGATGTCTAGGATGTCCCAACGATAAATTAACTCATGGGACGACTCTTAGTAGAAATGTCTGAGCAAGCTATGATTATCGATGACTTCTCGAGACTTGGGATGAAATCACAATATGTAGGTCATGTTAATAGGAACTAAGATGACAAGATTGTTGGGTTTTATGTCCTAAAACTCATAGTTATTATTGATGTTTATTCAGTAAAAATTGTTATTGAATAAAGTGAATTTCACGATCATTAATCCAAATCCAATAAACTAAGAACACTCTGACTATAGTATGATTACTTGAACTATATGTGGAGACATAAGAGTGGATCAAGTTCAAGTATATAGTCAAAATGATCTATAGTATAGGGATAAGGCTGAGTACCTTATCCTGGGGACACTATGGATGCGGCCCACTTTTGTATATGATATAAACAATGTGATCACAAAATTGTACATGTGAAGACATATGAGTGGGGCATCCTATGCAATGAGTATTGCATAAGATCGGACCATGAAGAAAGTCACTCTCATTTTATAATGTCGTTTACTGTTGAGATTGATTTTTTCATTCGATGACCTAGGTAACTCGATCTTAATCCTGAGCTAACTATGAACTCCTGTTTATTCAGAATTATCCTTAGATTTGCATGGCTGAGAGCGGCTCGAGTTCGCCAACTCAATAAGCCTCCCATTTCAGGGGTAAGACTGGGTGAATAGCTGGGGACATAGGGTGCAAGATGGAATTCACTCCTACCCGCTTTTAGGGATAGTAGAGAGGTTGTTCCCTTAAGTACCGACTTCAGGTCTTGAACAAGGGGTCCCACCCTGTCATTGGCTCGAGAGGGATTCGGTTTAGTGGTTGGACCACAAACCAATTGTTCATTAGAGGATCATTGGGACTTAAGGAACAAGAAGTAACTTCAGGGGTAAAACGGTAAATTGACCCAGCTCTAGTTACGAACAACCTGTGAAGGATCGACTTACTAATCATGGTTATATCAAAATGACATAAATATATCTATAGTGAGGGGAGTGCAACTACTAGGCTATAGTGGAGTGTCCTAGTAGTTAACGAATGTTGGTTAACAAGGTTAATGAGTTTAGCTGGTTAATCTCGGATCGTTGGAGCCCATGATCTGTAGGTCCATTAGGTCCCCCTGCTAGCTCATATCAGACTAAACCTTAGAACAGTGTGATGAATGAATTTGAAGTGTTCGAATTCAAATTAGGAAATATGCACTAAATATATACAATATATTTAACCGCATTTTGCTTTAATTATGAATTAAACAAAGAGAGAGAATTGGAGAGATTTAAATATTTTAATTATGAATAAAGATTCATAATCAATATATGTCGTAATTGATTGGGATTGACATTTGATTTAATGTTAGATATTAATTAAATTGTGTAATTAATCATTTAATATTATTTTAATTTAAAATTAATTGTTGAATTAAAATAGAGAAAGTCAAAATGTTACTTCACTTAAAATTCATGTTTGAGTTAGGTGGAATATTGAGTGTCAATATATGGTTTAACCAAACTTGCATGTTTGCCACGTCATCCACTTGCATGTTTGCCACGTCATCCCACAAATTTGAGTGAAATTTTGAGTGTCAAAATTTGGTAATCTCAAATTTTCATGAGCATGCAAATATGACTTTATAAATGGAGTAATCGAGGTACATGGAAATCTTCTTGGAAAAATTTTGAGAAAATTCCTCAAAACTCTCTCTTCACATATACTAAATTTCTTCCAAGTTTAGTCACTCACCAGGTTCCACAATCCCGTTTTAAGGCCGGAGAATAGTAGGGAAGACACTAGTGGTGGTTCGACACCGGTTCGTGAGGGAAAAGAAATTTGAACTACAAAAAGTTAGTACTCAATCTCCTTGAGTTTTAATGTTTTTGAACATGCTAGCTAATTTACTATAGTTGATGTACGTAGAGTACCTAAGATCCAAATTGCTTCTCCATGTGTTATATTAACACCATCCGTTTCTAGACTACTATTTCAGAAGTTGTCACTGTCAGTAATAAGGACCGTAGTTGTACTCCGTTGGACGCAGGGAGAGAGAAAGTGTTGTATAGTAGACTGCCAATCAATTTGGAAATTGTTGGTGGGCTTCATTCGAATTTGGGCTTCAAAGTTGGGCTTCAATTTTTTTCTTTTAATGTTTTCAGGTTGGGTCGGGTTGACCCAATCAATTTCTTTTGGAACCTGAACCGGATCGGGTTCAAAAAATGAACCCAACCCAAACTCGAGAACCAATCCAACTCAACCTGACTCTTATAATTCAGATTGGGTCGGGTTGGGTTCTCGAGTTCTCGGGTTGGGTGTACACCTCTGAAATCATCTAGAGCTATCAGAGTACCAAATAAGTATGTACCTTCATTACACTATCTGTTGCTGACTGATGAAGGGGAACCAGAGCTCTTTGATGAGGCGATATAGTTGGAGGATACAACCAAGTGGGAACAAGTCATGGATGATCAGATGTCTAGGTTTCAAAAATGTGTTGCTCTTTCATCTACTGAGGCTGAGTACGTGGCAATAGCTGAAGCTGGAAAGAAGATGATATGGATGACAGACTATCTAGAAGAATTGGGCAAAAAGCAACATAAGAATATTCTTTATACAAATAGTTATAGTGTCATACAATTGGTGAGGAATCCAATCTATCATTCAAAGACAAAACACAGAAGAGGATATCATTTCACTCGCAAGTTAGTAGAAGATGGTGATGTGTTTAGAGAAGATAGAGGGTAAAAAGAATGTAGCAAACATGTTAGACAAAATGTGTTGATGTTAGAACATTTAGGTTGTACAAAGTCTCAATTGGTATGGTGCAGTGAAAATACATAGTCATTTGAGAATGAAATTCTTGATTGAGTGTATTAGTCTCTAAGTGTGAGAATTGTTGAGAATGGAGCTTGTTATCTAAAATATATAGTAAATGAGTATTTACCGTAAAAAAAAAATTGGTAGATAAAAATATGATAGATATTTATATATAGTACATTTCAAAAGTATGGCCTATGATATATATAGCTTTAATATATATAATATTTCTCCTTGAATTTTTTTTCTCCGATTTTTTATTATATATATTAAAACTATATATAAAGTAAACCGAAACCATATATATACTTTTTTTAGGCCCAACTTTAAAGCGGTATTTTTTTCATTTTTTTTATTCTCTTGATGTACCACGTAAAGTCTTCAATACAAAAATTTTAGTCAATATTTCTCCTTGCATTTTCTTTCTCCAGTTTTTTATATTCATTTAGATTGAATGTGTGCGTTTTATGCAATCCTAACTATTGGACGATTTGGTGTAAAGTATTGTGTTTCTACTTTCTCATTTTGTTGAGATATAATATTTGGATAACATATTATAATAATTAGTTATGGAATATATCTTAGATATTCGTAATCCGTTAATATTTTTTTTATGATTTGATTAGTAGTATATTTTATTTTATTCTTAAAAGATTTAGTTAGTTTATATTTTCTTTATTGGCAGGTATTAGTGGGTAGTTTATATCCTATTTAAACATTATGAATATCAATGAAGAATACATACTTTCAATCTAAATTCTATTTCTCATTCTTAACATGCTATCAGAGCACCGATCTTGGTATTCTTAAATATCAAAATTTTCTCTTTGAGTTAGGGTTTGGTATAGAACCAGAGTCAAACCCTAACTCAATCCGTGAAGCCTTTACAGCCACCGATCATCCATCATGATAAGTCCAATCGAGTATCACAACAACCACAACTTCCTGCTTTCAACAGCTTCCAAACTATCGTCATTGCTTTCGAATCTTAAGCAACCACTACTAGACCTCTACTAGACCGAGAACTGTGGTTGGCAAACTGTTCTCAATCATCCAATATCAAGAATACGTTATAAGCATCTTCAAATTTCTCACCAAGCTCAAAGGTGGCATATTCAAGATGTTCGTATTTTCTTTCACAATCTCTCAAGTGATCCTGAGCACCGATCTTGGTGTTATTATCCAACTTCAAAATTTCGGATGTTTATTTAACACATCCTTATTATATTCATCACTCTGATTAGCCAGGATATTCACTTGTTCCAATCAAATTAAATAGAACAAATTACCAACCCTGAAGTAAATCATTTATGCATGGACCAAGAAGTGATCAGGCAAGATATTCACTTGTTCCAATCAAATTAAATGAGACAAATTATCAATCCTCGAGTAAATCATTGTGGTTTATTTCTCGATAAATTTAATTATTTCTTGCAAGGTCATCAACAAATACTTGGTTTTGCATCTTCGAGTGAAATTCAATAATTTATTGGAAGTCTACAAACCAAACCAATGTGTCCAGATCATCAGCAAATACTTGTTTAGAGTTAACTTGACGGATATTTTCACTACTGGGAAGACAAAAGTGTTATTGACATACTCTCTCCTCAAAGACAAGTTGAGTGTTATTGACCTACACTCTATATTTTCTGAAAGACAAGTTAGGTGTTATCCTACACTCGTAAAGACAAGTTAGGTGTTATTGACCTACACTCGTAAAGACAAGTTGGGTGTTATTGACCTACACTCGTAAAGACAAGTTTGGTGTTATTGACCTACACTCGTAAAGACAAGTTGGGTGTTATTGACCTACACTCGTAAAGACAAGTTGGGTGTTATTGACCTACACTCGTAAAGACAAGTTGGGTGTTATTGACCTACACTCGTAAAGACAAGTTGGGTGTTATTGACCTACACTCGTAAAGACAAGTTGGGTGTTATTGACCTACACTCGTAAAGACAAGTTGGGTGTTATTGACCTACACTTGTAAAGACAAGTTGGATGTGATTGACATAAGATAGTAGGATGTGATTGACATACACTCCCAACTTGAGGGGAGTGTTGAAATATAATATTTGGATAATATATTATAATAATTAGTTATAAAATATATCTTAGATATTCATAATCCGTTAATATTTTTTTTTTCTTTATTATTTGATTAGTAGTATATTTTATTTTATTCTCAAAATTTAGTCAGTTTATAGTTTCCTTATTTTTAGTAGGTATGTAACGACCCTAAATTTCCACATACTCAAAGTCGCTACTAACGTCTCATGTTCATCTATAATGCGGAAATATAACTCTTACATGAACATAATTTATAACGTCAACTTCGAAAAACGTTTAGAACAACTTCTTCTCTGGAAAACACAGCCATGGTCTTACGTGTTTAAATACGAAATACTGAAATTTAGAGAAAACAAAAAACAAATCCAAAATCATTTAAAACAATGAAATGCAAAACAACCTATTCTAACTCAAGACAAAAAAATTTAAATATGAATCTACCCTATGCACGTGCCACAGTCTCTACTCGCGATGCCGTCGTCCTCCGTACAAGTACGCCTTGCCTTGACCTGAAAAATGATATGGCACACGGCCTGAGTATTTCAAAGAATATTCAGTAAGTGGCCCCGTTATAGGGGGTCATGCAAATGCAAACACATGCAATCATGAATTAGGGACCTATCTCTAATCATATTAAGGGTGGCCTCCAGTCTCGGACAAATTGAATGTGTAGTACTTCCCTACACACGACTCACATGTGCGAGTGTGAATCCCCAGGGTGCTCGCACACCCCCTTGACCCTCTGGTCAAGCTAATCTGTAGCGACGTCCGTAGGTCAGCGGAACCCCATAGTGTCATGCGTCTCATGAACACTCTCATCTGTGTGCATTCGCACCTGTGCGCATTCGGGCTCATCATACAGTGTGCGTCCGCACTCATCATCTCTAGGGGAAGTAGCCCTATGCTTATAACATACAATATGCATGAGGTCCCTCTAAATCCAATTATACGTCTCTTCTGACACAACCCTCTAGTCTCATCTCTTGGTTACACTATGTAACACGTGCTCGTGGATATTTACATTAATATCATTTTCATACTCTTAGGTTGTGTCCTATGTCAATCTAACGACATGATGCAATATGGCAAACAACATCATAAGGCATGTTCAACATGGAAAACATTATCATGTTAATAACATCGTCATGCATACATCATACTCATCATAGAAGCCATTAAGTGCATCAAATATAACATGTACGTCATGCATCGAAACATAAATAACGTACATTTAGCATACGTCACAACACAACGTCATACTCACACATCATCATAAATCAAGCAATCTTTAGCCTATCTTATAGTAAGATCACTTACCTAATTAGCTTAGACTGGTATCACCAATTTATCAAATTCGGTTTTGTTCTTTATATCCAAGCCAACCTATATGAACCATGACATCAATTTCAATTTCAATTCTCTAAATTTTAGAATGGTTCATGTGTTAAACTTCATGTGAGTATTAGAGATTTTATGAGTATTGAATATATATATATCTATATATATATATATATATATATATATATATATTTCTCATCGTCCTTTTTACTCTATATATTTACTCTGTCAAATTGTTTTCGTATTTATTTTAATTCTGCTCACCAAATCTTCCCTTTTCCTCTCCCTATATTTCTCTTTTGTTTTTTTGTATTTATTTTAATTCTGCTCACCAAATCTTTTATTTTCTTCCTCTCTATATTTCTCTTTTGTATTATATATTTACTTAGTTAAATATATATATTTTCCTTTACCTCTCTCTCTTTGATTCTGTACAGATCTCCCTGTTTTCTCTGTTTAATTCCTTTCAAATCTCTCTGTTTAATTCTTTTCCTATATTTTTGTTTTGTATTTTTAAATATATATATTTTCCTTTGCCTCTCTCTTTAATTCTTTACGATCTCTCTTTAATCCTTTTCAAACCTCCCTGTTTAATTCTTTTCAAACCTCTCTGTTTAATTCTTTTCAAACTTCTCTGTTTAATTTTTTTCAAACCTCTAATTCTATTAGTAGTTTAGTAAATGAAGAGGAGATCTGATTCTAAATAATTGTATAAATGAAAAGATTTATGATTTGATCGGACATGATTTCTAACTGCTAACTAAAATCTAAATAACTATGTAATGGAAGAGAAGATCATATTTTAATTGATTGGATAAAAGATTTTGATTTTCCTTTTCTTTCATAAAAATATAAGGATTTTTTTTAATGAGGTACTTTTTGGTCATTTTCAACCAAGTTTGATTTTCAGATAACTTGCTTTTTTATCTTTTTCCCTTCCTATCAAATCTGCTTGAAGTGAAGGTCATTTCCAATTTTTCTCTCCCAAAATCTGCAATCTTTCCTTTGTTTCTTTCTCCGATTTTTTACTTATGTTTTGTTTTTTTTTTTTTTTGTAGATCATTTTGGGGTGGCAGACGGTGTTGGGGAGATATTTGGGGAAGGTGGAGAGAGAGAGTCCATCATTCACTTTTTTTTGTAATTATTATTTACTTACTATTAGTATTTTTTTTTTCCCGGGTCCTTACATTATCTGCCCCTAAAAAGAACTTTCGTCCCGGAAAGTCTCAAATTCTTGTACTAGCTTGGGGTATTTTTCTCTTATTTCGTCCTCACGCACGTAGCTTCCTCGCTGTGGTGATTCCGCCACAATACCTTAACGAACGCAATATTCCTGTTGCGTAAGGTTTTTACTTCTCTAGCTAAGATTTTTACTGGTTTTTCCTCGTAGCTCAGATCTTCATTGAGTTGGAGTGGTTCGTAGTCTATTACGTGGATAGGGTCCGTAATGTACTTCCTCAGCATCGACACATGAAATACATCGTGTACTCCTGAGTGGGCTGGAGGTAGGGCTAACTTATACGCTAATGGACCAACTCGCTCTAGGATCTCGAATGGTCCAATTAATTTAGGACTTAACTTGCCCTTACGTCCGAACCTCAAGACACCTTTCATAGGTGCCACCTTGAGGAATACTGGGTCTCCTATCTCAAACTCCAGGCTTCTACGCCTTACATCGGCGTAGCTTTTCTGTCTACTTTGAGAGGTACGCATCCTCGCTCGAATTTTTTGGACAGCCTCATTGGTGAGTCGAACCAGCTCGGGTCCTACTAACTCTCTCTTGCCTACTTCGTCCCAGCATAGTGGAGACCTACATCGTTTTCCGTATAGGGCCTCAAACGGTGCCATTCCAATCGTTGCTTGAAAGCTGTTATTATACGAGAATTCCATCAGGTGGAGTTTGGAATCCCAACTTCCCTTAAAATCTAGTACGCAAGCGCGTAACATGTCCTCTAGAATTTGGTTTAAACGCTTCGTTTATCCACCAGTTTGGGGGTGGAAGGCGGTACTAAAGTCGAGGCGGGTACCTAGTACTTTTTGAAGTCCGCGCCAGAACGCTGACGTAAAGCGTGGATCCCGATCCGACACTATAGACACTGGGACTCCATGTAGTCTTATTATTTCTTTCACATACAGTTGTGCCTAATTGTCAATTGTATACGTAGCTTTCCCAAGTAGGAAGTGTGCCGACTTGGTCAACCTATCGACAACTACCTAGATCATTGTATAGCCTTTGGGCGTTTTGGGTAATCCTACTATGAAGTCCATCGCTATGTTTTCCCATTTCCACTCTGGTATGCTTAGGGGCTGCAACAACCCCGCCACCTTTTGTCTAGGAGCTTTCACTTGTTGACAAACTAAGCACTTGCTCACAAACTCGACCACATCCATTTTCATGCTCTCCCATTAAAAGTGTTGTTTTAAATCTTGGTACATCTTAGTACCTCCTAGATGCATGGCAAATGGCGAGTTGTGAGCTTCCGTCAGTATCTCTTTCCTTAAATCCTCTATTGCCGGAACACATAGGCGTCCCTGACATAATAGTTCTTCATCTGAGGACTTTGAGAATCCATCTACTGGACTTTCGTCTAGCTGTCCTAGGACTTTCTGTAGGTTAGGATCCTCTCGTTGGGAGGTAATAATTCTCTGCCTAAGCATAGGTTGTACTGTGAGTCAAGCCAGCTTTTCTATGACTCTTTCAGTTGCTACAACTATGTTGGCTCGCTCGAATTCTCTTTGTACCCTTACTTCCCTTGTAATAAGGGCCGAAGAATGGGCCGTCTTGCTACTCAAAGCGTTTGCGATCACGTTTGCTTTTCCAGGGTGGTACTGGATATCTACATCGTAGTCCTTCACCAATTTTAGCGGCCTTCTCTGCCTCATATTTAACTATTTATGGGGAAGAAATATTTTCAACTCTTGTGGTCGGTAAAACTTTGAATTTTCTCTCCATATAGGTAATGTCACCAAATTTTCAGCACGAATACTACAGCGGCCAACTTCAGGTCGTGGGTAGGGTAATTCTTTTCGTATTCTTTTAGTTGACAGGACGCATATGCAACAACTTTATCGTGTTGCATTAACACACATCCTAGGTTTTGAAAGCTTGCCTCACAAGCGTCATTCCATATAAATGGTACCCCTTTTCTCGTTAATTGTGTCAAAAGCGAGGCTATCCTAGCAAAGTCCTACATGAACCTTCGATAGTATCCCGCTAGTCTCAAGAAACTCCGTACTGATGTTACCTTAGTTGGGCGTTCCCACTTTGTGACCGTTCTGACCTTAGTGGGATCTATGGATACTCCGTCCTTTGACATCATGTGTCCTCAGAAAGAGACTTGTTGTAGTCAAATTCGCACTTGGAGAACTTGGCGTACAACTTTTTCTCTCTTAGGGAGGTTAGGAATTTTCGAAGGTGTTCCTGGGGTTCTAGGTCTTTTTTCGAGTACACTAGGATGCTGTCAATGAACACGAACACAAACGTGTCAAGACAGTCCTTGAATACCTGGTTCACTAACTTCATAAACACAGCTGGGCCATTAGTGAGGTCAAACGACATCACTACGAATTCGTAGTGACCGTACCTTTTCCTAAAACACTGTCTTTGGTACGTCTTTTTCATTGATCTTAACTTGGTGGTAACCGGACCGTAGATCTATCTTAGAAAATACCGTTGCCTCTCTGAGTTGATCGAATAAGTCTTCTATTCTAGGGAGAGGGTATTTGTTCTTTATGGTTCTCTTATTTAACTCTCTATAATCGATGCACAGACGCAACGATCCCTCTTTCTTCTTAACAAACAACACTGGCACACCCCAGGGGGATACGCTAGGTCGAATGAACCCTTTATCCAGTAAGTCTTATAATTGCGCCTTGAGTTCCTTCAACTCTGCTGGCACCATGCGATAGGGTGCTTTGGAAGTAGGCCCAGTTCCTGGCTCGAGTTCGATAACGAAGTCGACCGCTCGGGAAGGGGGTATCTAGGTAGGTTGTCCGGAAACACATCCGGGAACTCGTTTATGATGGGCACATTTTCTAGGGTCTTTTCTTTTCCTCTTACGTCTACGGCACATGCTAATATAGTCCAACCGCCTTGTTGGACTAATCTCTTTGCTTTCATCATCGAGACTACCTTTGGGGTAGTCTCGGTACTTGTGCCTTTAAATTTAAAGCTAGGTCTCACCAGTGGCGAGAATATCACTTTTTTTTTTTTTTTGAGACAGTCTATACTAGCACGGTTTGTAGCTAGTCAATCCATGCCTAGTATTATGTCGAAGTCGGTCATCTTTACTACTATCAGGTCTACGCTTAGAGTTTGGTCAGCTACTATTGCTTGGCCATTCTTTACTCTATCCTTACTTACTAGGTCTACCCTCGCAGGGGTACTTGCCGACCATACATGCAATAAGGGTTCTAATTCAAACCCTGTCTCTTATCCTTCTCGAGGTGGGCTCTCTTCAGCCTCACCTCGGCCTCTACCTCTAATAGGAGGTCATCCTTTCCTCGTCTTACTCTTTCGCGTGGTCTAGGCAGCATGGTTCTAGAGACACAGATAGCATCTCTTAAGTCTAAGGCTCATTACTTATGAAATTATGCTATACATCACATATACTAAGTTCACATCATGTTGCAAACAAAATCACTCAGATGCAACACATCACATCATACTCTTAAATAAATACATGAAATATCACAACAATTTCAGTAATATTAACATAAAAATGCATGCGAGTTTGAAAACGTTTCTCTTTTCTTATCTTATGCAAGGCGTACCTAACTGTGACGGGGTATCGACGTCGGGACCATGGAATGTGCCGAGCCTACATCGTAGGCTAGTCTATAGAATCTAACACCTAGAGCTTTGATACCAACTGTAACGACCCTAAATTTCTACATACTCAGAGTCGCTACTAACATCTCATGCTCATCTATAATGCGGAAATATAACTCTTACATGAACATAATTTATAACGTAAACTTCGAAAAACGTTTAGAACAACTTCTTCTCTCGAAAACACAGTCATGGTCTTACGTGTTTAAATACGAAATACTGAAATTTAGAGAAAACCAAAAACAAATCCAAAATAATTTAAAACAATGAAATGCAAAACAACCTATTCTAACTTAAGACTAGAAATTTAAATATGAATCTACCCTATGCACGTACCACAGTCTCTGTTCGCGATGCCACCGTCCTCCGTACAAGTACGCCTTGGCTTGACCTGAAAAATGATGTGGCACACGGCTTGAGTATTCTATTTCAAAGAATACTCAGTAAGTGGCCCCGCTATAGGGGCCATGCAAATGCAAACACATGCAATCATGAATTAGGGACCTATCTCTGATCATCTTAAGGGTGGCCTCCAGTCTCGGACAAATTGGATGTGTAGTACTTCTCTACACACGACTCACACGTGCGAGTGTGAATCTCCAGGGCGCTCGCACACCCCTTGGACCCTCTGGTCAAGCTAATCTGTAGCGACGTCCAGAGGTCAGCGGAACCCCATAGTGTCATGCGTCTCATGAACACCCTCGTCTGTGTGTATTCACACCTGTGGGCATTTGCGCTCATCATACGGTGCGCGTCCACACTCATCATCTCTAGGGGAAGTAGCCCTATGCTTATGAACATACAATATGCATGAGGTCCCTCTAAATCCAATTATACGTCTCTTCTGACACAACCCTCTAGTCTCATCTCTTGGTTACACTATGTAACACGTGCTCGTGGATATTTACATTAATATCATTTTCATACTCTTAGGGTTGTGTCCTATGTCGATCTAACGACATGATGCAATATGGCAAACAACATCATAAGGCATGTTCAACATGGAAAACATCATCATGTTAATAACATCGTCATGCATACATCATACTCATCATAGAAGCCATTAAGTGCATCAAATATAACATGTACGTCATGCCTCGAAACATAAATAACGTACATTTAACATACGTCACAACACAACGTCATACTCATACATCATCATAAATCAAACAATCTTTAGCCTATCTTATAGTAAGGTCATTTACCTGATTAGCTTAGATTGGTATCACCAATTTATCAAGCTCGGTTTTGTTCTTTGTATCCAAGTCAATTTATATGAACGATGACATCAATTTCAATTTCAATTCTCTAAATTTTACAATGGTTCAAGTGTTAAACTTTATGTGAGTATTAGAGACTTTATGAGTATTGAATAAATATATATATATATTTCATCATCCTTTTACTCTATGTATTTACTCTGTCAAATTGTTTCTGTATCTATTTTAATTCTGCTCACCAAATCTTCCATTTTCCTCCTCTTGTATTTCACTTTTCTTTTGTATTTACTTATTTAAATATATATATTTTCCTTTACCTCTCTCTTTAATTCTCTGTAGATCTCTCTGTTTTCTCTATAGATGTCTCTGTTTTTTTTATTTAATTCTTTTCAAACTTGTCTGTTTAATTCTTTTCAAACCTCTAATTCAGTAGTTTAGTAAATGGAAAGGAGATCTGTTTAATTCTTTTCAAACCTCTAATTTAGTTTAGTAAATGGAAAGGAGATCTGATTCTAACTAATTGTATAAAAGAAAAGATTTATAATTTGACATGATTCCTAACTGCTCACTAAAATCTAAATATTTGGATAATGGAGGAGGAGATCTGATTTTAATTAATTGGATAAAAGATTTTGATTTTCAGTAAGATATCTAAAATCTAAATAATTGAAAAAGAGATCTAGTATAACTTTTCTTTTGTATCTCTTTCCCTTCTTATCAAATCTGCTCGAAGTGAAGGCCATTTCCAATTTTTGTTCCCCTAAAATGTGCTATCTTTCCTTTGTTTCTTTCCCTGATTTTTTCCTTCCTAATGCTATCTTTCCTTTGTTTCTTTTCCTGATTTTTCCCTTCCCATTTTGCTGTTGTAGAAGGTGTTGGGGGAGATATTTGGGGAAGGTGGAGAGAGAGTATCATTCACTTTTTTAATTATTATTTTTTTTTCCAGTCGTTACAAGTTATTAGTTAGTAGCTTGTATTCTATTTAAATATTTTAAACATCAATGAAGAATACACTCCTTTGATTCCAATTCTATTTCTCATTTTTAACACATTTAGAATCTTTACCGGGGCAAAAGATATGTAATATAATTAAAAGACTAAAATACTGTATTGTGATGCATATTCAAACCAAAAGCAGTGGAGTTACATCAATGGGATCCATGCAGTGGGATGCAGAAAACTAATATTCTGAATACGCAAACATTTTACACCTGCTGCACAAACAAAACCCTAAACCCTTCTCCCTAACCACAATATGAACCTTTGGTTAATCTGTTATTGATTCAAACCGTGTTGTTCAGAACTTACTTCCCCGAACCGAACAAACCACCGAGCATCTAAAGAACTCACATCTGATTTCTCCTGCTCCTCCTGCCCTTTCGAGTTTCGATTCGGACCCCTTTCAATCAAGAATTGCGCATAATCCAACGTTTTCGTGGGGAATGCAGTATGTTTTGCAGTAGGTGGTGGTGGCTGGAGGGAGATCAATACTCGTGCAGCTTCATGCATGGTTGGCCGTTCAGAAGGACTGCCTTTTGTGCAGAGGAGAGCAAGCTGGAACGTTTTTCGAACATGCGCTAAATCAATGCAGGTGACCGAAACCTCGGGATCAACAGCTTCCATCACAGTATTGTTATCAGCCTTGGATAATATCTGGCAGTTCATAGAGAATAAAAATTCAGATTCAAGCAAAACATGAATCTTTCAAAGTGATTTGATGTGAACAAAACAAACCAGTTGATGCAAATTGGACTCGTCATCCACAGCTTTCTTCCCAGTCAGTAGTTCCAGAAGAACAATGCCGAAGCTATAAACATCGGATTTCTCATTAAGCCGGGAGGTTCGAGCATACTCTGGATCAATGTAGCCAATCGTTCCAAGCACGCAAGTAGACGTGTATGTTTTTCCAGTTGGGATACATTTGGCAATCCCAAAATCAGAGAGATGGGCCTCAAAATTTTCATCCAGTAGAATATTCGAAGACTTCACGTCCCGATGAACGATTCGCGGGTTACAATCATGGTGAAGATATGCAAGCCCTTGTGCAGCTCCAACCGCAATCTTCAGACGTGCGTCCCAATCCAGTTTAACCTTCTTGCCTGGTCCTAATGATTAGTAAATCGAACATGATCATCAATATTATCGAATTTTCGGTCAAAAAAAATCAAATAGTGATGCTTACCATGAAGCAGATCCCAGAGTGAACCATTTTCCATGTAGTCATAGAAGAGGAGATTCCCACAGGGAGATAAAGAATAACCATGAAGACTAACAAGATTTCTGTGTCTGATACTACCAACCGTTTCAAGTTCGGTCTCGAACTCCAGTAAATCGTGTTCATAGTGATTGTAAAGTCGCTTAACTGCAATAGGTCGGGAATTCTTCAGTAAACATTTGTACACAGTGCTCGAAGCTCCATAACCGATAATGTACTTCTCGCTTAGATTCTCAGTCACTCTCATAATGTCCTCGAACGTGTGAATAGCCATATCCATATGAAGTACTACAAGACTTGGAGGACCTGAAATACAGAATAATGACTCAAAAAAAAAGGAAAAACTCAGAAAAATAAGAAAAATATAGAAAAAATGCTTGCCTTGCCCAGTCGTGCTAGAACGTTTCATCAATTGCTTCGATGGATTCGACTTGTACACAGCAATTATAACCATAAACAACAACATTATGAATCCAAACGTCATACAAACAACCGCTGCCCGAGACAACATTGCTGCAAGTTACATTGACTCAGTCGGCATGAACTGTTCATAATGTCAAGTTATTTACAAATGCCATCAGCGTTTCGCAGTGTACCTCGAGATTTTTCGATATAAGGCCCACAGATCGATCCCAGCCAGTTTCCACACAGCAGCGGATTCCCGATAAAGCTGATATAAAATCATCGATCATCAAATGAAGAACAGAGGCTCAATCAAACAAAACTCATTTTCGTTACCTATTTTGTTCAAATCGAGAGAAATTTTTCATGGGAGGTAAGATACCAGATAAGTTGTTGTATGACAAGTTCCTGAATAAGTGTAAGAAAGACAAATAAGAAGTTGAGGAAGCCATTAGGTTGTTATTGATGAAGGATAAAACAGAACTTACAAATTGGCAAGACTGAAACAATTTGTCAGCTGATCAGGTATCTTCCCTTGAAAATGGTTGTTGTTCAAAATTCTTTGAATAGCAATGAAATCAAAATGATTAACAAAAGGAACTTAAAAGGGAAAGAAAAAACGTCGTAAGAGTATCGAAATCATACAATGAGATAACATTTTGTAGTTGACCCAACTCCATGGGTATGCTACCAGAGAAGTTGTTGAATGACATATCACTATCAAAACAGCCAAGTAAAAAAATTTAAAGGACAAATTACACAAGATTAAATCAAACTCATAACGAACAATCCTTACATAGTCTGAACACTTCGGAGATTCCCAAATTCTGCTGGCAGTGACCCGACAAGTCTATTATAGCTCAAATTGCTGCAAGTGATTCATATTAGAAACATGACTTAAGCGAAAACTCTATCAATAGATCAAGTGAGAAGTATTACAGGCTCAGAAGGTGCTCCAAATCACCAATAGAAGTAGGAACTGGACCCGAGAAGTAATTCCGAGACAGATCCCTGGATGAAACAAAAATTTAAACCAACTGAAAGGACAGTCACTATGCGTTAACTTGAATTAACTTACAATGTATCGAGGTTTACGATGCGTCCGAGCTCAACAGGAATCCTACCATTGAAGTTGTTTGCTGAAAGATTCCTGTTAAAACAAATTTACTCAATGAACCATCTTCCAATTTTAATATTACATGAACTTGTGCTCCGAACAACTTACAAATACGTCAAGCTCTCCAGATCTTGGAAACCGAGAGGGATTGATCCGTTAAGATGGTTTCCATGCACGTTGCTTGAAGAAGAAAAATAGAATCAACATATATACATACAACAGATGAGACCTCATGAAATTTGTAGGTATCTTACAATTGATTCAATGCAGTGCAAGAGCTGATGTTGTGAGGGATGGGCCCTTCTAGATTATTATTAGCAAGATTCCTGAGTAGTTGAATGAATAGAAATCTTCGAATCAAAACTTGGAAACGTATACTGTAAACTTAAGACATTAATCGAATTCACGGTTGAGAGATTCAAAACAATAAACGATCTGAAACTAAAAATGTAACTCACAATTCAAACAACTGATCCAATTTCCCAAGTTCAGAAGGAATTGTACCAACCAAATGATTATCATTTAGTTGCCTGTAAAGAATTAAAGTCAAATACTACTAAACAAAAGATGTTGAATTAGAAGCAACACAAACATACAAGTAGCTAAGCTTGGACATGTTGCCCAGCTCAGGAGGAATTGGCCCGGTCAGCTTGTTTCCATGTAAGTACCTAATCAGAGAGAATGGATCATGAGGCACCATACGAAAACCTCCAACATTCAAAAAGCAAAACTCACAATTTTCCTGTGTACGACAAGTTTCCGAGTATTGGCGGTATCGGCCCTTCAAGTTCATTCTCACTCAGATCCCTGATCCATGGTATAAAATAAGCAAATACAATGTTCGAATGTACCAAGAATTACTTATGCGACGAAACGACAGGTGTAGAAAATTTATTTCGAACTTCACTTACAGGACGGCAAGCGCCTGCATCAATCCAATGACATCGGGAATCCTACCACTCAACCTATTACCCTGTAATGATCTAAAACAAGATAATATACAGCTGATTAACATTCAATTAAAGGAGTTCTAAAGCTACTAAAATCACACAAGTTAGACGGAATCTTACAAAGTGGCAACTTGTAGAAATCCAATGTCGTATGGAATCTCCCCCGAGATTTGGTTGTAGGATATATCCCTGAGATGAACAAGATATCAATTGAAAACATACAGAACTTCAAACATACATCACAAAATATCAGTTGAAAACATACAGAATTTCAAAACTGGTGCAGTTTCCTATGCTATCCGGTATTGTGCCGGTCAGATTGTTGCCTCTTACATCACTGAAGATAAGGCACAAGTAACACAAGAGCACAAAGTTAACTAACCAGAAGTAAGCCCCCAGATCAAAGAGGGTGATTATAATTCACACTTACAAGTACCACAAGCCAGTCAACTGACACATATCGGACGACAACGACCCTGTCAGAGAGTTCCCACGTAATCCACTGACAACAATAAAATAAAATGAGAGTTCAAACAACCAGTGGAATGCTCATTCTATAGCATAGAAGATGTCAAAGAAACTGAGTGGAGATATTTACAGATATTGCAGAACTTCATTCCAATAGATTAATCTAGGTATCTCTCCGGTAAGCTGGTTTCGTGCAAGATCACTACAACCGATGAACGATCGCCAATCAGAAAATAGAAACCAATAAGGATAAACAAAACAGAGGACTAATTATTCACAGAACTTCCTCCTAATATCCAATGCTATGCGACAAGGAGTCGGTACAGTGTAACAAAACTCATACAAGATTTGTTAGGAATCACGACTCTCTACAATGGTATGATCTTGTCCACTTTCAGTATAAACTCTCATGGCTTCGCTTTTGGGCTTCCCCAAAAGGCCTCATAGACTCATGATCATTTCCTAAATAATGTGGGACTCCCTCCCAACCATCCTCAACAAGATTATCATATAAGGAAGTGAAGAAATTACAGAGTTCTCAGATTCGGAATCTGGGTAAGGGTCGAAGGGATCGGACCGGTCAACTGGTTCGTCTTCAGATTTCTGCAATGGAGGTAAACAATTCAACGTCCAGACAACTATAATTCACAAAAGAAAGCCAACTCTAAATAGATGAAACGTACAAAAACTCGAGCTGCTTAAGCTTTGAAACAGTGAAGGGGATGTCGCCATAGAGCAAATTATCAGACAAGTCCCTACACATTAAGAGAGGTCGAGTGATGCTGTAGTGTATGTGCTAACAATGAACTAAAACTCAAAAATGGAAGTTAAAGAAGAGAAATCTTACAAATGGACAAGAAAACCACAGTTACCAATCTCATCAGGGATTTGTCCAGACAGTTTATTCCCTTGAAAATCACTGCCATAACAAAGCAACATTGAACACCAAGAACAAACAGTGTTAAGCCATAGAACAAGAGAAAAGAGTAGCATACATTGACCGTAAATTTCTCAAATCTCCAATGGATGGTGAAATCTCCCCACCCAGATTCAAGTTGGATAAGTTCCTAGGAACAAAAAACAAGAAAATGAGAATGGTAGAACGACGAGATTGAAGCAGCAAAACAAAGAGAATAGAGACGAAAACTCACAAAGCAGCAACTGATAGGGTAACATTATCGCAGAAAACTCCACGCCACGAACAGAAATCGTGGGTATGATCATCATCCCAGTCGAGAAACACATTCGCTACATTGCTAAACGAGGCCTTGATTGACATCAGCGCTCGTCCTATAGAAAATGGCACAAAAAAACACCAGATTAGCAACAGATTCCAAAAGCTAAATAAAATATACAAAAATCAAATAGAAGATTTAAGATACGATCATAGGCATGTATTCGCCCAACAAACGGCCAAACGGAAACCAAAAAAGTGGGAACAGAGCAATAAAGAACAGGCAAGTGGAAAAGAGAAGGACCTTCATCGCGGGGGAGAGAAGAAGCAGGGGAAGAACGAAGCAGTGAAGAAGAAGCAAAGAAGAAGAAGAGGAAGGCCATGTGGAGAAGGTTCGGCCATGGAAGGAAGGGGATGAGCTTCATTTCTCAAAGAACAAATGCGAACGAAACAGAGAGATAAAACAGGGTTTTGGTGTGAGAAATTAAGGAAGACAGAGAGGGACCATGGAGAGCGAGCTTTTGTGTGTAACAATGCCGGAGAGAGAAATAAACGGCGGTGAAGAGAGAGAAACCGTCGTTCGTACTAGTACCGTTTCCCCAAGTGATTGTGTGAATTTCTATGCCTCATTTTCCCCACGCGCTTCTCTTCTGGAGCGTGTGGCGAGTGGACTCTTAAATAAAACTAAATAAATAATTATTTGTACCATGTTAAGGAACACGACTCTACACAAAGCTATGATATTGTCCACTTTGAGTATAAGTTCTGATGGTTTTGCTTTAGACTTCCCAAAAGGCCTCATTCCAATGGAGATAGTATTCCTTAATTATAAACCAATGATCATTCTCTAAATTAACCAATGTGGGACACTTTTATCCAATCGATTACATTACAAATTTCATTTTTAATATTCTTTAAAAAGAAAATAGAATTTAGTATTAATCATTATTTTTAACAATTTAACCTTCCATTTTTATACTCCAGTTTTTTACTTTTAACCCTACAATTTTTTTTATAATTTTTTAATATTATAAATTAAAAATAAATAAATAATAATAGACGCCGATTAATTCTATTTTAGTCCCTAAAATTTTATATTTATTATAAAAAAAACAAATATATTTGGCTAGAAAATATGTTGGATTAATTGAGCTAAAAATAAAAATAAAAGAAATGGAAAATAAGGATTTTTTTATATTAAAAAAAAAAAAGATGAGTAATTGGGAGGGGTAATGAGGGGTGAGCATGTCATGTGAGTAAATGTTTGATGTGTTATGTTATAAATGTCGTATCAATGGCCAACTCACGCACCATGTTGTATTGTTCCCATTATTTATTTATTTTTAATTAATTCCTCTACAAAATAATTTTCAACTTCTATTATTGCCCAAAAATAATAATTTAATAAAATATTTTCTAGAAAAAATAATTTGAACTTTCAAGTTCATTTAAAAAACGGTCCCTCCAAAAAATATATATATATATATATATTCATTTTTGAAATTCTCCCATTTTTTAAACCATAATTTTTAAGATATTATAAATTAGAATGGTATATAAATGAAAGCAATTATAACAATATAAAGGCTAATAAAGTTTTTAAAAGAATTGAAATGATTGTTTATACTAACATAAAAAAAATCCAAATTTAAGCGTGTTTTTGCTGGTAGCAAATCTATTTTTAGTGATGGCCTGAAAAATTTTATAAATAAAATATGAGTGAGAACAAAACATGTTGAAATGACTCATGCGATCTGTGGAAATCATTTTCACTCTTATAAATAAGTAACTTGGTCATGTTGTAAGGGACACAGAGAAATGTTGGGTCTATCCAGATTTCGAATAAAAAAAACCTAAAAATTTCGTAAGTCGATTAATTTAGACCGGCTCGTAAATTTTTATTTTTAAAATGCTAATATATAATATTAATGTAATATTTTATAGAAATATTTGAATCTGTCAATTTTTTTTATTAACACAAGTGTTTTATTTTCTAATTTTTCCCATTATTGGTTTCTGAGTTTTAATTGATTTAATTAAAAATTTTAAAGGTATAAATATATTTATTTTTTTCTAAATTTTATATATATTTAAATAATATTTAATACATTTCACACAAAAGTAATAAGTGGGGCCTTGTTGGCATGTGATTACACGCGCGAACAGGCACGTGACTGGATTTTATAATATAGAGGGTAATTGATGCTGGTACGGAAACTGATGAAGCTAGAGAAAGAAGCGAAGTGGTTGGTGTGGTTTTAACCAAAAGTAGCGACAGTTGCCACTCCCTTTTTTTTACTACTTCCAACTAAGGCCTACATCCGCTAAATTACAATAAAATTATTTTTTTAATTATAATATTATTTTCAATAACTTATAAATTTTTACTATTAATTTTTAAGATAGTTTTAAAACATTTATAAAAGATTTAGAATAATATCGTAACTCAAGGGGATTGAAAGTACTTTTTACATTTTACCTTTTTAATTTAATGGTCATTTCAAAAGGTAAAAGTAAAAATTTTAAAACTTCCTATAACGATCCACTTTTCAAAATTCGTATAGAAAGGACGGTAGAATTTTTTAATTTGTAAAACGGAAAACACGAGAAATTTAAAGTCAAACCATAATAGTAAAATTGTTGTAAAAAAGTATTAGAAGTACAAAAATATATATATATATCCACGAAATCAACATAAAAAAAAGTTTACAAAATGGCATAAGTTCCAACAAAACATCGCTAAAATAATACTAAACATGACATAAGAGGGACACGACTCGATCTATGGATCCTCCTTGTAGCCACACGTTTTTGCCATCGACAATGGTCTACGTTCTATTTGTAAACAAAAAATAAAAGGAGTATAAAAATATTCAGCAAACACCTATTGGTAGGCTCTCATCGAACTTCGCACATTCAATGTTCCCTAAGTAATGTGTTCAGATAGGGACCTAGAGTTGACCAATTCTATGGTTGGGGTTCATTTCAAGCTCTCTCGGACTCATGAGATACATCTATCCTACTTCTATTTCAAGGGTGTATTTGGGTTTTACGGTGCACTTAGCCTCCCATTTTATACTTTACTTTTCAAGGTGTATCAGATTATCGCACTCTAGGTGGGAAGTCTAACAGGCATTGAGGAGTCGCCACTCTAGGTAACCTCTCAATCTTCCTATATCTCCATACATGTCTATTATTGGGCACTAGCCAGAATACAACAAAAGCTTGGATTCACAGACTTAATAATTCCAAAATTGAAAGTTTAGGAATTTATTAGATGTTTTTTAAAAGCTCATGAATCAAATAATTTATAATTTAACATTTATTTGAATAAATTAGATATCTCTTCGATATAGTCATATGAAAAAAAGACGGTGGTGAAACTAATAGTTAAAATTCAAATAATCTAAATAACTATGCACCTACTCCAACGGGTTCTTCTGGGAGCTAATTCTTTGTTATAAAAATTCGAAACACTCTCCCAATCTTTTCCCTCATTCTACTTCGGAGTTCGATAGTTACACCGAGCTAATTCTTTGTTGGAAAAATCGAGGACACACCACGGCCGATAACGATATATTTTGTCTTTGTTTTTTCATTATTGTTAGGGTTCATTTCCCCCCAAATTCATGTCAACTTACAAATCTTCATGCTTTTTGAAGAGAGGAAGATGTAAGTAAAGATAGTATGAGAAATTTGGAATGTAATGTAAGAAAGAGTGTTGTTGATATGGATGGAATGATGGTTATATAAAAGAAAGGGTATTACTGGAAAAGTCAAAAGCTAAGTGTTAAAATAGAGAGGTCAGAACACACAGGACTCCACGCCCTTTTTTGTTCTCGTATAAAGCCTGCGCCCTTTTTCTTTTTCTTTTTTAATTTTAAAAAACATTTCTAGAATATTCTAATGTTTATTTAATATTTAATTTATCAAAAACAATAAATATATATTTCTTTTTCTTTCATTTATATTTATATTTAATAATATTTTTGAAACGTTAAACTTTTAGTTTTAAATAAAATATTAATAGTTTTTATATAAAATTATCCTAAAACTGTCAGAACCACAGCAGATTGTGTTGCTTCTCACCTACTGTTCCGCCGGCATCATCTATTCCCCTTTTTTCACCTAAATATATTTTTCCAATCTTTTACTATTTTTTACTTTTAATTTTAACATATAATTCATAAATCGATCTCTAAATTAAATTAAATTTGGTTAATATTAGGTACTGATCATCCGATTTTATTGTATTTTTTAAGTTTTAGATAATTGAGTTTAAATTATGAGTTACGGGACAGTATGGTATTAAGGTATTGATGGAAATGAAAGTTACAACCTTTTAATACATAGTCATTGATGTTATTGTTTTAACATCATATTTCACAATGGTAGAGAATAGAGTTTCTATTTATTTATTTTTTTTAGAGCTAAGTTTTTACTTTGCAAATTCTTGTGTTTAGAATTTGTATTTTAGAGTTATTCAAGTGGTATTGATCAAACCTCTTGTGAAGTGATCCAAATCACGAGTTTAGAAACAAGTTTTTTTAGTTTTAATTTTGATCATCAAGGTAATTCATTCCAAAACTTTCCCTTGGGTTGATTTTATACATTAGGGTTCTCCATTCAACCCAACAACTCAACCCGAACTATATATGGTTAGATTGAGTTTTATTTTGGACTCGATCTGGTTCGAGTTGGTTACGGGTTCAATGTCCAATGGATCGGGTCAACTCGACCCAACTCGATTTCTCCTTCTTCTTCTGCGACCAACCCATTACCTAGTCCATGTTATTCTCTCTAAGTCAGGCCCAAGCGCAACTCAATTTCTCCTCCTTTGCAGCGTCAGTGTGTACTTCGTGTAGATTGAAATTTCAAATCACATCATGTGACACGTTTTCCTTTCCTTTTTCGTGTTTTAACTTCTAAGTTTGCCATAGCCGAATTGCAATGCTATCATCAGCTGTATTGGGGGATGACGCCTTTACCTCATACATTTCTATTTACAATACAATTATATGTATATATATTTATTTTGTTTTTATTATTTATTATCCAACCACTTTCTAAAATAATTATATGACCATTACCATCGAGGTGGAGACATAGTTGCAGCTGCACAGAGGATAGAGTCTTGTTGGCTTTTTGGTCCTTAATTCAAAATTAATTAATTAATGTTTTTTATCGAGTACTTCCCATCAACTATAAATGCATAGTTTAGAAATGAAAGAGTTATTTTTCAGAAATTTGAAAATGAGACACTAAGTGATAGCATGTAAGTGATAGTATGTGAAAGATTCAAGAAGATGCTTAGAAAGTGTCCTCACTATGGACTACCCAATTGTATCCAAATGAAGACTTTCTTTAATGACTGAACGTTGCTACAAAGCAAGTGGTGTAAGCTTCTGCAAATTGAGCTATCTTAATATCTATGGTATAACGTCTAGAATGACGTTACAATGCCTTTTGAATTACTCAAATCAGAACTACAACGAAAAGTTAGAGTCGAAACGAGATGAAGTAGAAAATACCCGATGTAATTACATGGCAGTTCAGTTGGCATCATAAACCAATGAATCTATGACATTGGAAGTTTTGAAAGAGTAACAAATTGGTGACCGTTTTAATTATTTTTTAAATAAAACATAATTATATATGTAATATCGTATTAGAAAATTTAACATAAATAAATAAATTTAAACTTATTGATTATTATTATTTTAATAACAAAGAAATTTAAATTTATGATTGTCACTTTCATTTAAAAAATGAAAGAAATTTAAAATTATGACTTTTGGTCATAAATATCATTATGATTTAAAATTAAAATAAAAAAGAATATTTCAAAATTAAACCATGATTTTTGGTGCTACTACTATTTCAACACATTGTCTTCTCCATACTCAACCCACACCAATACTTTCAAATTTTGTTTTTAGTTGTCTTATTGTTGAGTGAGATTGTCTCTGTGTTTTCGCATCGAGAATTCTTTGCAGACGAAGAGATGTCAAAGGGGCTGCTTACTTCCCAAACAGATCTTCCTATATGTATATATAAACGCTGGTTTATAAAGAATATGCAAGAAAAGCACTTCGGATTGTTGATTCATCACCAGAGATGGCTTAGAACCAATAGTTCATTATCTAATGGATTTTTCCGTTCTAATACTCCATCCGAGAGTTATCAGTATTTATCAAATCTGTTCCTATCTAACGGAACGCTATTGGATCAAATGACAAAGACATTGTTGAGAAAAAGATGGCTTTTCCCGGATGAAATGTTTGTTGCTATCTGTTACAATAACGAATCATTGGTTTAACTGAATAACTAAATAAAATATTTGAAATAAATAAAGCGTATGAAGTCTTTGGAATGACAATTAGTATCTTTATTACATTAGCTCAAACTTATTTATTCTTGTTCATTTCTATAGCAACAAGATGGACTTTACCCCGACTAAGAATAGACCAACTATTAAATCTCGGATGGAAATTTCTTTTACCTATATCTCTCGGTAATCTATTATTAACAACTTCCTTTCAACTCTTTTCACCAAAAAGCATGTTGATTAGATCAAAATGAAAAGTAACCAATCATTTTCGTTTATCATGGGTAAGGACACCATTGCTAACATAATAACCTCTATTCGCAATGCTGACATGAATAGAAAAGAAATGGTTCGAATACCATCTACTAACATCACCGAAAACATTGTTAAAATACTTTTACGAGAAGGTTTTATTGAAAACATAAGGAAACATAGGGAAAGCAACAAGGATTTTTGGGTTTTAACCCTACGACATAGAAGAAATAGGAAAGGACCATATAAAACGCGTAAGTACTTAAATTGTAAATCTACTCTTGAACAGAGTTGTGGTGCATTTTTCAAAATTATAACATTTGTACTGATTTGATCTTGAGTCATGAAAATGATTGAATTTGCTCTTGAATTCGTAAAAATAGCGGTGTTATAGTTTTACTTTGATCTGTGAAAAGAGTCGAGAATGTTTTTATTCAAATTCCCAAGAGGCGCTTGGGGAGTGGGGGTAGGTCGAGTTTAATCGAACCACTGTATGGTATTACTTTCTCCAACTCAATCTTATTTAATTTTGAAATTATTATCGTGATTGCTTAATTTTTGTAATTGTCTATTGTTTTAAACTTAATTATTTTATACACTTCGTTGTGTTAATTGTGACTTTCATTTGAATAAAAAGTTTAATAATTAAAAAAGTTTAAATTTAAATAATTTTTTTTCGTTTGCTAGAAAAGAAGGGAACGTTGAGGGAGAAGCATGGTTGCACTCGGCCTGTTGACGTTGACAAAGGAGGAAGCTAATTGGAGGTGATTGCAGGGGTGGGAAAGATCCTAGATTTCTATTAACCTAAAGTCGCTACCACCATCATAACCTATTCTCTTGTGTGGAATTAAACATTTAATACTTCATCTTAAAAAATTGCCATGGATTTAAGTGTTCGAAAACATTTTTAAAACAATATAAAGAAATAATAAATAAAAACAATTAAAACATTAAAGGTAAAAACTCCCTACACTATCCTTAAGTCTAAGAAAATAAAATACTACTATCTTATGTACATGTCATGATCTCTACTTGCGATGCCGTCGTCAGTCGTACATGGGTGCTTTGCCTTTACTTGAAATAAAAGTATCACACAACTTGAGTATTTTAAGAAATACTCAGTGAGTGACCCCATTATTGGGGTCAGGGAATGCAAACACATGCAATTCATGATCTAAGGACCTATCGTTAAAACCATCATAGGGGTGGTCTCAAATCCAGACAAAATTATATGTGTAGTACTTCCGTACACACGACCCACACGTGCGAGCATTGATCCCCAGGCGGTTTGCACTCCTTTGGACCCATCATAGTTGAGCTAGCTGTCTGTAGCGACGTCTAGAGGTTAGTAAACCCTTGAGTGTCATGCAAAACATGATCATTATTATAGTATACGCGTCCGTACATATCATCATAAAATGGGGAAGTAACTCGATGTATATGTACACACAAAATGCATGAGATCCTTATAGTTTTCATCTTTAAATCATTTTTATGACACAACCATATCCTCGTCCACATATTACTCTAAGTAACATGCATGCATTGGCTTTCGTACAATCATCATCATTAACATTAACTAAAGTTGTGTCTTAAAAAAATCGTGTCATAATGCATCATGACATTTAATACATGCACATTATCTTAATATGGAATAACATCAAATTTAGTCATCTCATCATCATACATCTTACATCTTACATCGTCATGTTATCATGCATCATCATCATTATCATGTTGTCATATCATGTCATCATCTCATATCATCATATACATCATCACATCATCATATCATCATATAACGTCGTCAGATTATCATATAACATCATCACATCATCATACAATATCATTACATCATCATATAACGTCTTCATATCATCATATAACATCATCACATCATCATATAATATCATCATATCATTACATCATATAACATAAAGCATAAATGACACGTGCAAGGGCTGCTGGGCACGTGTCGTCATACATAAGGTAAGTCTTCTGTTGAGCCGATGGTAAGACCACTTACATGGTTGGTCTTAGCCGAAGTTTCTATATAATTTCGAACCGGCTTGTCTTCGTCCCTCGAATTCTTTTCCACATATACCGAGGTGCTTCACCCTATCAAAGACATTCACCTAATTCCTTCAATAATTCTAATTCCTAACTTAATTTAACTTAGATAAATATGTCAATATTATTTTGCTGCTTGTATCACATAATCCAAATGTTGTTTATCTTGGTGCAACTTATAAACAATTTTTTTTTTTTTTGGAGAATCGACTTACTATGACGGCCTATTCTTAAAGACAATCCTTCTTTCATCAATGGGAACTCATAGAGAATTTCTACCGACTGTTATAATAATTTGTTGAAATATAATATTTAAAGAATATATTATAATAATTAGTAATAAAATATATCTTTAGATATTCGTAATCAGTTAATATTATTTCTTTCATGATTTGATTAGTAATATATTTTATTTTATTCTCAATATTTAATTAGTTTATATTTTATATTTTCCTTATTTATATAGGTATTAGTTGGTCGCTTGTATCCTATTATGAATATCAAATTACACCTTCGATCCCAATTCTATTTCTCATTCTTAACATACCTACGGTGCTAACCAAACTTTTTTTTTTTTAATAGTAAATGAAAATCTAGAATTTTAGGTGAGAGATTGAAGTCTTATAAGCCAATATGTTTCTCCTTCCCATTTTTTTTCATTTTTTTTTAACTTACTCCTACCAATAAATCCATCCATTATCAAATATCAACCATCTAGATCAATATGAATTCTCGTAATACATCCAAATCGTTAATAATTAATATTTATTATCTGTATCAATAAAGTGCACGATAATATTTTTATTTACAAAAGTTATTTAGTTCTATTTTTTTTATTATTTATCTTGGAATTTTGCTCTAAATTCATTTTCAACATGAATGGTCATTTTGGAGTTTGTTAAAGATTTTTTTTTTTTTTTTTTGTGATTTTTGTGCACAAGGTGTGTGAGTTATAGTAGCAAAGCCCAATGCCTAGTTCCAGTCGAGGGTGAATTATAAAGTCTTTATGGCATGATTAAGACACCTTATTTCGTATCATTCTTCCACTTAATTTAAGTGTTCATGTCATAAAGAAAGTCCTTTGGCTTTTGTATATTAGTCATTTCATATACAATACATTGTTCTCCTCACAAACTTAGTAATGGAATACTCAATACATTGTTCTTCCTCACTTTCTTCATTTTTTTTTATCTCTAATGGACGTGAAGCAATTACTATCTTTGGGGTCTCCACATCATCCGTAACAATATCATCATTTGAAACATTGTCTCACGACATAAGACAATATTCCTCTTTGTGAATGCCCCGTATCATTTGTCTCTCTCTTACTTGGTCCCGCAAATTCAACCCTTGACGTAATTTAAACATGTATTTCATAGATTGATGGATTTCATCCCAATTTCTTTGAAAAGCCATCCAAAATGGATCATTATTAACATGGTTCTCACAACGTCTTTGTGCTTGATGAAACTTAGATTTTGTTGATCTTCTTTTGTGACATGTTACAAAGAATATAAAGAGACAAGAAAATGAATATTTATGTCAGAATTTAGTACAACTTATTGCTAGTTTGAATTAGTGAAGATATTCGTAATCCGTTAATATTTGGAGAATATATTAGTTATGAAATATATCTTAGATATTTGTAATCTAATATTTTTCTGTTTATGATTTGATCGGTACTATATTTTATTTTATTCTCAAAATTTAGTTAGTTTATATTTTGAGGTATTAGTCGGTGAATATCAGTGAAAATTGAACCTTCGATCCCAATTCTATTTCTAATTCTTAACTATGTATTGTGTCATATTTATTCCCATATTTATCAAAGTACATATTTTTCTCCTCCATGCAATCCATACTTCAAGATTTCATAAAAAAAAACAAAGTTTTAGAACAGGATGAGATCTAGAAAAACACACCAACAAAAAAAAAAAAAAAAAAAAGAAAAGAACAACAAAAATGACATGCAAAAGAGTAGAAAATTTCACAATAAAAATAAGAAACAAACAACGAAAACATATATCCGACCTAGAACCTAAAGTTTTGATACCAAATGTTAAGGAATCACCTCAAGTGAAAGTAAGATTCAAATTACCTTGTTGATCGAATATCTCAAAGCATAACAATTGTTTGAAATTCGAATCACTCTACAAGCAAGATCGATCATGTTAAGTTTGAATTATTCTATACATTTTCCAAGTTTATTTTATAAACACAACCTACATGACTTCATATAGTCTAATAAATGAAAACCCTTACCTTCCATAAGACATTTCAAAAGTAGTAACTTTCATAATTTATGATCATAATGAGTCCGTATGTAAATGTAACCTTAAAAGTTAAAATACATTAAAGGAACATCATAACTCTAGATTATCATCAACTCATAATTTTTAATTATCCAAGAATAAATTAAGCTGGATTCTTCTTTAATGTGACATAAATTGCAACATCTTGGGGTAATTTCAATAACATTTTCTTAACATCTTTCTTGAAGTTTATATTGCATAATTGATGCATTGGTTCATATCATTCTTCACTTCTTCAAGAGGATTCAACCTCGAATCTATCTGTGAAACTTTGTGTAAAAATAAGTTAAGAAAATAAAAAGGACCTCACAACACTCTCTCATGTGTATACACTCAAGGAATTTTAGGTCACTCTGTTTGCACTCATTTACATAAATGAAGCTCTCATTCTCACCTCTCAAAGTTTTCAGCACAACCAAGATTGGTTTTTAAATTATGGATCGATTATAAGCTAAAATAAATAAAAAATAAGTTGAAAAGAAACAAAAAAAAATGAAACAGATATCCGATCTCCCGCTTCAATATCTGATACTAAATGTTATGAAATTCTTAAGATTCTATCTAACAACATGGTTAAAAAAATAAGATCTTTACATCTAAATTATCGAAGAACAAAAAAAAAATAAAAGAAAAAAAAAAGGACGGTATTCACATATTTTTTAATTTAAGTTTTATTGCCAAACACAATTAGAAACAATAAAAACATTGGATTTGATTTTTGTTGAGGCAATTAAGTGAATATTCAAAATCGGTGAAGTCTCGACATAAGTGAGAACGAATTGTTAGAATTAAAACAAGAAAATTTGGAGCTAGATAGAACTTTGGCTAAGGTCAACTAAGCAAGTGACCTTACTATTGGTATGGTTAGAAATTGATGTCTTGTATGATGACACGTGGCCCGTGGTTCTGCCCGTGTTATATGCTTGATATGTGTGATATGTTTATGGAATGATATGACTATGATATGGTTATAAAATGTCATGACTATAATATGGTTATGAAATGATATGACTGTTATATGGTTATGAAACGATATGACTTTGATATCTTTATGAAATGATATGACTATGATATGTTTATGAAATGATATGATTAAGATATGTTTTATGAAATGATATGATATGACTAAAATATGTTATGAAATGATATGACTACGAAATGTCGGTGATATGCTATGTTAATGTTATGACACGTGTTATGATGTGACGTGTTGATGATACGATATATATTATGGTGTAATACGTTTGACGATACAATACATTTTGTGACGTGTTTTATGATATGATACGTGCATGATATGATATAATATGTCGAATGATATGTTATGTACATGATATGACATAAGACCATATATGATATGAATGATACGAGATTCAACCCCGATACATGCCTTAAAGGCTATGTTGTAAAATGATATGATATGAAGGAAATAGAAGGGGGTTATTTTACACGATATGACTATGATATGTTTTACATGATAACGACCTATACTAAGTAAGTGACATGGTCTTTGATTGTGAAGCCATCATCAGATGTACAGGGGCACCTTGTCTTTACCTGAAAATGATGTAGCACACGGTCGGAGTATTTTGAGAAATACTCAAGTGACCCCACTATTGGGGTTGTAAAAATGTAAACACCTGGAAGTTATGCTCTAGGGACCTATCGTTAAAACCATCATAAGGGTGGCCTCAAGTTCGAACTAAATTGGATGTGTGTACTTCCCTACACATGATCTACACGTGTGAGCATGAATCCCCAGACATTGTGCACCCCCCTGGACCTATCATAGTCGAGCTAGCTGTCTGTAGCGACGTCAGGAGATCAGCAGACCCTTGAGTGTCATGCGCAACATGATCACCATCATTATCGTAGTGTACGCGTCCATACTCATCATCGTACAAAGGGAAGTAATCCCATATTTATGTACACACAGAATGCATGAGGTCTCTATGGTTTCTCATACAATCCTAATTCCATCCTTATATTACTATGAGTAATATATGTGCATTAGTCTTCAAACTCATCATCATTAACATTAACTAGTGTTTTGTCCTAGGAAATTCATCATCATAATGCAATATGGCATTCAAAACATGCTTCACATCTTAATATGGAAAATAAAGTCATATTAGGGAAATACCATCATCTTACGTAGTCATACTAGCATGCATCGTCATCATTACAAAGTCAACATATCACATCATCATCGTCATCGTAAAACATCATAAGGCATCATCATATAACTCATTTACATCATCATACGTCATACGTCATACATCAAAAGTCATCATCAAGCATTAAACGTATAAAGCATAAATGACACGTGCAGGGGTCACTAAGCACATATCATCATACAACAAGCAATTGTCCAGTCTATCCTATAGTAAGGGCACTTACTTGGTTGGCCTTAGCCTGTGTTTCCCTAAATTCGAGTTCGTGAATCTTTCGTTTCTCGAAGTTGCTCCAAACGTCGTTGGGAGTCGTTTCCTATTAGGTTATTCATTTTGTTTGTTAGTATTTCACAATTCTAATATAATTAAACTTGAACTTTGTGAAATAGGGCATCGTATTGACCTTAATTTCCTTACTTAGGATCAAAATCAGCTCCGGAAGGGTAAAAGGTAAAAAACACAAGTGTGAGTGCCAAAATTGTTAAATCGAGCCGTTTGAGCTATTTTTAAGCCAAAGAAGCGCATAGAGCCAAGCCGAGCTGTTTAAGCCGACTGAGCCGATGGGATATTTCACTGTAGGTGCACCACGTGTCACAATCAAAGGTGACCATGTGTGCAGGTCTAGACGGGTCGAAGCGCTCGTCGTTGTGGTACGCGGGTCATAGGTGCTGGGTTATTGCAGGTGTGGGCTGAAGCGGATATTGGGCTGCAGATGGGCCGTTCCTTCGTGTTATGGATGCGGGCTGTAGGTGGGTGTTAGGGCCGACAGTGCAGGCTTGGATCTTACCCGGTAGATTCTTCTTCTTCACCCAAGAGACAAAAAGCCTCGGATCACTTTTTTCTCTCTTCCCATGAGTTCCAACGACTCATTTTTCGTTGCTTCTCTGTCACTCTAGTCCGATCCGAGCGTCTGTACCCGTTTGTCTTTTGCCTCCTTTGCCATTGGTCATTGTCCTTCAACATACGTTCATGGGTTTCTCAGCTTTCATACGAGATCTGAAATCTAGGACAACGAGGGCGAGTCTACGGTAAGGTATATGGTATGAAGAGCTTACCATAGTGTTCTTTGGTTTGTTGGTGATGTTGTCTTCTCGATATTTCGCTGTGAGAATCGTCAGAAGCATCTGAAGTATCATCCTCGACGGTGTGTGTTCGTTGAAAATCTCACAGGTCATTCGTTCTCCATTTTCTCTTCGTTCTCACGCTCTCAAAAGATTCCAGCGTGTTTGGTGTGCAAGAAGAGAATGGTTGAACGTGTGTGGGGAGTCAGAGGTGTACGTTCTCCGGCAACTAACACAATTTTTTTTTATTTTTTATATATGACCGTTACAACTCGTATGAAATTCGAATCACTCCACAAGCTTGAATGATTCTACATGCAACCAAAACTATATAGAATTGTAAAGAAACTTAGTCATTGCCTAAAGAAAAGAACACATGCTCATTTTACTGCATTTTCTAAGTCTCTTTACCAATACAACTTACATGCTTTATATAGCCTTATAATATAAACCCTTAATCTTCTATAAGGCATTTCAAGAGTCGCAACTATATTTTATGACCATAATTAGCCACTATGTACCCTTTGTGGCTATAATTAATCACTATATAAATAAGTTTTAAAATACATTAACAAAACTACATGACTCTAAATTATCATCCATCATAAATTTGTAACCATCTAAGAATAAATGAAGCCCCACTTGAAGTATCTTGAAACTTTTGTTGCATAAATGAAACTTCTTCTTCTTAATGTGACATGATTGAGATGCCTTGATTCATATCATGTAGTTAAGGTGAAAAATGTAATTTACTATGAAACTTGATTTAAGATATAAAGATATTTGTGGAATATATTTTGTTGTATAGCTGTACTTAATTATAAAATATATTTTATATAACTGTAATAAGTTAGTATTTTTTTCATTAAGGGTTGGTGGTATATTTTCTCTTTTTTTAGGGGTTGTTTAGTAGTATATTTTCTCTTTATTTCCAGGAGTTAGTTTGTAGCTTGTATCATATTTAAATGTTGTGAACATTAATAAAGAGCGTACTTTCGATCCCACTTATGTTTCTCATTCTTAACCTGCTATCAGAGCATCGGTTTTGGTGTTCTTAAATATCAAAATTTCCTTTATTTATTTTTAATGGCGGAATCAGCCAAATCTAGTTTCAAAACTTCGGACGTTGATTTTACACATCATTGTTACATTCATCACTTTGATCAGTCGAGATATTCACTTGTTGCAATCAAATTAAATGAGACAAATTACCATTCCTAGAGTAAATCAGTTATGCATGCTTGCAAAAAAGAACATTGGCTTCATTGATGGCACAATTGAAGAACCATCTCAACATTCAAATTCAAAAGAATTTGAACTCTGGAATCAGTGTAACAGTATGATATTATCTTGGTTAAATTATTCTTAACATGGTTTGCGTTTGCGTTTGCGCTATTTTCTAGTTTGCGTTTTTTTTTCTGACAGTTAATATTCATTATGGTTTGTGTTTTTTCCTTACTGTTGTTGATGATCTTACTGTTGTTGATGATTTTACTTCATGTACTTGAGTTTTTCTTATGCATCATAAATCAGAATTACATCATTTGTTAAGGAACTTTGTTAAATTTTTTCAAACCCAATTTCACACTACTATCAAGATAGTACGATCAGACAATGAGACTCAGTTCCTATCTTTGCAACCATTTTTTACTTCTTGTGGCATTGAATTTTAGCGCATTTGTGTCTATACTCCACAACAAAATGGAGTCGTAGAACGTAAGCATCGTCATATCCTAAAATGTAGCTAGGTCTCTTCTTTTTCAGTCACAGGTTCCACTTAATTTTTGGGAGAGTGCATTTTAACAACTGTTTATCTTATAAATAAAACACCACCACCATTATTATTTAACAAGACACCCTTTGAAGCACTCTACAAATGACCTCCTATGTTTCATCATTTTAAAGTTTTTGGCTGCAAATATTATGTAACTATAGTACATCCTAAACAAAAATTTGAATCTCGGCCCATTCCTTGTGTTTTCGTAGGATATCCTAGTAGTCACAAAGGTTATAAGTTGTATGACATACAATCTAAAAAATTCTTTATCAGCCGTGATATTAAATTTTGTTAAGATGAATTTTCTTTTTCATCAGCTTCACAAACTTTGACATTAGTTCCTTCGACTCCCATTTTACCACTCCATGACTCATCTTACTCAAACATCCATTAATTTCCTTCTATTTCGTATCTCCTTCGCCTTTTGTTCTTTCTCCAGATTGACTCACTAATTCTAATCCTTTTACACTTGATACATCAGTTCCACTCCGACGTTCTACTCGTACCAAACAGCCTCCAGCTTGGCATGATGATTATGAGATGTCTTCTGCAGTCAATCGTTTAACCTCTAGCTCATGTCCCAGTATTAACACCAGGTATCCCCTTCATGATTACCTTTCATTCTCTCGTTTTTTTCCTACTCAACGTGCTTATTTAGCTCTTATTACAGCCCAGACAGAACCTAAAACCTATGATGAGGTAGTTGGCGACCTATTACGGCAGTAGGCTATGAATGCTGAAATTGCAGCTTTTGAACGTAATCATACTTAGTCTCTCGTTCCTCTATCACCTAGCCATAAAGCTATTGGCTGTCGTTGGGTGTATAGTACAAGATTAAATACAACTCTGATGCTTCTGTTGAACGTTATAAAACTCGGCTGGTAGCAAAGGGATACACTCAGGTTGAAGTATTGATTACAAAGAGACATTTTCTCCCATAATGAAACTTACTACGCTTCATTGCCTACTCACTATTACTGCTGCTAAAAAATAGTTCCCTCATTAGTTGGATGTTTAAAATGCCTTTCTCCATGGTAATCTAGACGAGGAAGTCTACATGTCTTTACCACAGGTATTCGCCGATAGGGGGAGAATAAAATATGTCGGCTACATAAATCTTTTTATGGGTTAAAACAGGCTTCTCGCAATTGGTTCTCCATATTCTCTATCACTATACAAAATGCAAGCTACCCTCATTCAAAAGCATATTACTCTTTATTTACTAAGAGTAAAGGTACTTCTTTCACTATAGTTCTTATCTATGTTGATGATATTCTGCTGACAGATAATGATCTCAATGAAATTCAACATCTCAAGACTTGTTTACTTGAGAAATTTCATATCAAGGATTTATGGAATTTAAAATATTAACTGGGCATTGAATTTTCTCGATCTAGAAATGAATTTTTATGTCTCAAATGAAGTATGATTTAGACATTCTTCAAGTCACAGGTCTTACAGGAGAACGTCCAAAAAAAATTTCGATGAAGCAAAATCTGAAGCTTTCTTTAACAAAATGAGAAAACTTGAATGATCCAAGCAAATATAGACGATTGATCGGCAGATTAATATATTTAACTGTTACCAGGCCTAACATAGTATATTCAGTTCGTATGCTTAGTCAATTTATGCATGAACCAAGAAAACCACATTGGGAGGCAGCTCTTCGAGTTCTGAGATACATCAAAGGTACTCCTGGTCAAGGACTTCTACTACCATCTGAAAACATCTTGAGATTACAAGCATATTGTGATTCTGACTGGGTGGTTGTCGAACTACTAGACGGTCTATTTCTGGGTTCTGCATCTTTATGGAAAATTAAATTATTTTTTGGAATTCAAAAAAAGCAAACCAATGTGTCCAGATCATAAACAGAAGTCGAGTATCGAGCTATGGTAAATACTTGTTTTGATTATTTTTTGGAATTCAAAAAAAGCAAACCAATGTGTCCAGATCATAAACAGAAGCCGAGTATCGAGCTATGGTAAATACTTGTTTTGAGTTAACTTGGCTGAGATACATTCTTCAAGATTTGAAAGTTTCACTGTCCTAACCAGCATTGTTGTATTGTGATAATCAAGCAACATTGCATATAGCAGCCAATTCTATTTTTCACGAACGTACGAAGCACATTGAAATAGATTGTCATATAGTTCTGTTTTTCACGAACATACGAAGCACGTTGAAATAGATTGTCATATAGTTCGAGAAAAGTTACAAGTTGGAATCATCAAATCATGTAATGTTTCGACTAAAATGCATTTGACATATGTTTTTACTAAAGCTTTGGGAAGAAAGCAATTTGATTTTCTAGTTCGGTTTGATTTACATACACTCTCCAACTTAGGGGGAGTATTATGAAACTTGATTTAGATATAAAGACATTTGTGGAATATATTGATAAGAATGTCAAGAAGATTGAAAAATATCAACAACACCTATGCGAGAAAAGCTCAATGGATTTCAAGTCTATCTCCTTAGCCAATCAAGCACATCAATATTTGTTGAAAAGTATTATTTTTAATTTTATAAATTATGTAAGGGTCAAATGATCAATTTGACTTTGACTTTTGTGGAGATTAAGGGATCGGGAATAAATCCCGGCCACAAACGTCTTTTGTCGAGAGACTATAAATACCCACAATATGTTATGTAAAAATTAGATTGGTGAATGAATGTAATTCATATCTCAAATTGAGACGTTTCCCTTAGAAAAATCCGAACATCAATTTTGCCATTTCTAAGTTTCAAGCAATTCTTGTGGTAGAATTGCATCCGAGCCATTCAATCAAGTCTTGATCAAGCTCGATTGTGGAGTGACTCAATTTAGAACAAGGTTTCCAAATCTTGTTTCTAGATCTTCGATCGTAAGAGGTAATCTAATTCTAGCCTTATCTAACTTTGATTCAAGGATTCTTGCTTCAACAAAAGCTTGGATCGTTGGGCTGAGGATTAGGGTTGCCGTATCAATTTAGTACTAGAGCCTAGGTTGCATCTCTGTGGCCGACTCTAGAATTGATTTTATCTTTCATTTTTGCTATTGTTTATCATTTCTTTTAATCTGTCCATTTATTTTCTTGCTGCCATTTCCACCGTTCTTCATTATCTTTCCACTTTGTTCTTATTGTCCTCCTAAAGATCATATTTAGATCTTGAAAAAAAAAGCAAAAAAAATCCTTATCATATTGTTCTTAATATTGTATTTATAAATCCTTATCATTAGACCATTTGTACATTTATTTGAAGATCAAATAAATTCCAATTCTCATTTTTTCCTAAAGCATATAAATCTGGAATTTTTGCGTTCGATATTTTTCTTTCATCATTTTAACTCGAAGATAACTTCTAAATTTTCCTAAATTCTGTAAAAAGGAAAGTTAGATCATTCTCAAATCTTCACGACCATTCTCTTTGGAATTCTTTTTTTTAGTGTGCAATTATATCCAAAAATATCTTTGTCCCTTATTTATTTGTTCATTTCTTGTTTTATTTTGTTGTTACTACATAATTACCTTGTCTTGATTGTCTTGAATAGCTCGCTACTATTAGAATTTTTTTATCCATATTACCTACCTTGATCATAAATTAGTCACTTTCTCAAATAGCCTACCTTTGTGTGTTATACACGAGTGTTCTTGAGTGTAAAATCAGTAAGTTGAGTGTGTGAGGTCCTAAGCATATATAACTACTGTTTGTACAATCATGAACCAAGACGAGGAAAATGGAGGGGAGATCAATGAGCTAGTTGAAGAAGTCCAGAAGAATGAGGAGGAACTGGAAGATGGGTGTCATTTGACACTTATTACAAGAAGACTTTTTAAAACTCAAGTTACGGAGAATGATGTTGATGATCAAAGAGACAACCTGTTTCACACGCAGTGTTTAGTCAAGGGGACTGCTTGTAGTCTTGTCGTTGATAGTGGAAGTTGCACCAATGTTGTAAGTACCATGTTGATCAAAAGGTTGCAAATTCCAACCCAAGATCATCCTAAACCTTACAAGCTCCAATGACTCAATGATAGTGGAACAATGAAGGTAGTTTTCCAAGCTTTAATATCTTTTACTTTGGGAAAATATAAAGATGAAGTTCTTTGTGATGTGTTACCAATGCATGCTGGAGACATATTACTTGGCCGACCATGGCAATTTGACAGGAGGGTCATGTATGATGGTTATTTGAATAGGTATTCTTTTGTAAAAGATGGTAGAATAACCATGTACCTTTGAGTTCTGCAAATGTATTTGCTGATTAATTAAAGTTGGAGGAAAAAAAAGAAAGAGCTTGAATAAAAAGAGTTGAAAGAAAAACAATTGAGTGAAAAATTAGAGAAAAATCAAAGAGAAAAAAACGGTGAAAAGAAGAATGAAAAAAAAAAAGAAATGAAATTGAAGAAGAAAGAAAGGAAAGAGAGTTGTTTGGCTAGAGTTGGAGAGGTGAAAAGGTTTTCACAAAAATCAATCTTTGTACTTATGTACAAGGAAGGATATTTGGTCTCTAACGATAACAATTTATCTTTGCCTAGTATGTATCAATCTCTTTTACAGGAATTTGAAGACATGTTTCAAGATGAAGTACCTAAAGAACTACCTCTCATTAGAGGTACTGAACATCAAGTAGACTTCATTCCGGGTTCTGTCATTCCTAATAAGCCAGCTTATAGAGTCAATCCAACTGAGACTAAAGAAATTCAAAGGCAAGTGAAGGAGCTCATGGAGAAGGGCTATATACGAGAAAGTTTCAGTCCATGTTCTATACGAGACTTATTGGTGCCAAAGAAAGATGAAACTTGGCGCATGTGCATGGATAATAGAGTCATCAACAAAATCACTGTAAAGTATCGACATCCTATTCCTAGGCTAGACGATATGCTTGATTTATTGCATGATTCATGTCTTTTTATAAATATTATTTTGAAATCGGGATATCATCAAATTAGAATGCATGTAGGAGATGAATGAAAAACAACTTTTAAAATTAAGTTTGGATTGTATGAATGGCTTGTTATCCCTTTTGAGTTAACTAATGCTCCTAGTACATTTATGCGCTTAATATATAATGTTTGGAGAGAATATCTTGGAAAGCATGTTATTGTTTATATTGATGATATTATAATTTATTTGAAGATTTTGATTGAGCATGTGGAGCATGTTAAGTTAGTTTTGATTACACATAGAAAAGAAAATTTTAATTTTAATAAGGGTAGTTTTTGCATGGAAAAAATTCACTTTCTTAGCTTTATAGTTGGTAAAAACATAGTAGAAGTAGAAGTAGATAAAGAGAAAGTTGAAGTCATTAGGAATTTGCCTACACCAAAAAGTGCAAGTAAAGTTCGTAGTTTTTATGGGTTAGCTAACTTCTATAAGAGATTTATAAAGGATTTTAGTACCATAGCTGCACCATTGAATGACGTAGTGAAAAATAATGTTGTTTTTAAATGGGAGAAAATGCAACAGAATGCATTCAATTTGCTTAGGAAGAAATTAAGCAATGCACCATTATTTGTTTTGCCTAGCTTTGATAAAACCTTTGAAATTGAATATGATGTATGTGGTTTGGGCATAAGTGTTGTTTTAATTCAAGATGAAAAGCCGTTAATGTATTTTAGTGAAAAACTAAATGGGGCAACATTGAAATATCCTACCTATGATAAAGAATTGTTTGTTTTAGTTCATATATTGCATGCGTGGCAACACTACTTATGGCCTAGAGAATTTGTGATCTACTTTGATCATGAAAGCTTGAAGTATGTGAAGGGTCAAAGCAAACTGAACCGTAGACATGCAAAGTGGGTGAAATTTATTGAAACATTTTCGTATGTCATCAAATATAAGCAATGTAAGGATAATATGGTAACTGATGTGTTAGCTAAAGGTACAATCTCTTTACTTCTCTTAGTTAAAAAATTCTTGGATTTGAGCATATTACAGAATTATATAGAGATGACCTAAGACTTTATAACTATTTATACATCTTGTCTTACAAAAAAAAAGTCGTGGATAATTATTATGTGTTTCATAAATTTTTAATTAAGAAAAGTATGCTTTGTATTCCTAAATGCTCTATAAAAGATTTGCTTTTGCGAGAAGCATATGGTGGTATTTTAATGGGACATTTTAAGATTAATAAAGTTTATAAGATGTTGCATAAACACTTCTTTTGGCCGAAGATGAAGCTGATGTCCATAAGTTTTGAAGCAAATGTTTTAAATGCAAAGAAGCTAAATCTAGATCACAACGAAACAGATTGTATACTCCTTTGAATGTACCTAACAAACATTGCACTAATATATCTATAAAATTTGTTCTTGGTTTACTCCACACTAAAAAGGGTAAAGATAGTATTTTTATTGGGGTAGATAAATTTATTAAAATGACCAATTTTATTGCATGCAACAAAATGGATGATGCATGTTGTTGACTTAATAAGGAAATAGTTTATGGATTTAATCCACTTTATTTGCTTTCTATTACCTCCAATATTTTTGTGAGTGAATTACGCAGATTTGAACAAAACATTGCAAAAGGAGGTGAAGGAAAGGGATGAAGGAAAGAATTGAGAAACAAAATTTCTCTAATAATTTATGGATTGGGGGTATAGGAGAGAATTGCGAAACAAAATTAGAGGAGGTGATGATTTTTTTATGATTCGATGACGAATCCTTTTGAAGAGCGGGAAGATGATAAGAATCGCGATGTTCCAAATGAACCTATTGCCAAAAAGATTAAATTTGAAGAGCGGGAAGATGATAAGAATCGCGATGTTTCAAATGAACCTATTGCCAAGAAGATTATAAAAAATGTCAACAACAAGTTTCGAACCTATGCGAGAAAAGCTCAATTGATTTCAAGTCTACTTCTTTAGCCAGTCAAGCACATCAACATTTGTTGAAAAATATTGTTTTTAATTTTATAAATTATGTAAGGGTCAAATGATCAATTTGACTTTGTCTTTTGTGGAGATTAAAGGGGATCGGGAATAAATCCCGACCACAAACGTCTTTTATCAAGAGACTATAAATACCCACAATATCGTATGTAAAAATCAGATTGGTGAATGAATGTAATTCATATATCAAATTGAGACATTTCCCTTAGAAATCCGAACATCAATTTTGTCATTTCTAAGTTTCAAGCAATTCTTGTGGTAGAATTGCATCCGAGCCATTCAATCAAGCCTTGATCATGTTCGATTGTGGAGTGACTCAATTTAGAACAAGGTCTCCAAATCTTGCTTCTACATCTTCGATCGTAAGAGGTAATCTAATTCTAGCCTCATGGTTGATCCAAATTTTGTATAAGGAGGTGTTAATTACTTTGATTCAAGGATTCTTGCTTCATCAGAAGCTTGGATCGTTGGGCTGAGGATTAGGGTTGCCGTATCAATTTGGTATCAGAGCCTAGGTTGCATCTTTGTGGCCGACTCTAGAATTGATTTTATCTTTCATTCCTGCTATTGTTTATCGTTTCTTTTAATATGTCCATTCATTTTCTTGCTGCCATTTCTACCGTTCTTCATTATCTTTCCACTTTGTTCTTATTGTCCTCTTAAAGATCATATTTAGATCTTGAAAAAAAAAAAATCCTTATCATATTGTTCTTAATATTGTATTTATAAATCCTTATCATTAGACCATTTGTACATTTATTTGAAGATCAAATAAATTTCAATTCTCATATTTTCCTTCATTTTTTCCTAAAGCATATAAATTTGGAATTGTTGTGTTCGATATTTTTCTTTCATCATTTAAACTCGAAGATAACTTCTAAATTTTCATGAATTCTGTAAAAAGGAAAGTTAGATCATTCTCAAATCTTCACGACCATTCTCTTTGGAATTCTTTTCTTTCAGTGTGCAATTATATCCAAAAATATCTTTGTCCTTTATTCGAGTCCTTCATCGTCACTAGTGGTCGTGTCACTTGGTTGCGTTGATTGTCGTCGTCGTATGGATGGTATGGTTTAAGGTTACTTACATGGATGACAAGATGAATTCTCATCCATGTTGGTAGTTGGAGACGATATGAAGTCCTTCTGACTTTCTCAATGACTTCAATTGGTCCCTCGTATTTTCGCACTAGTCGCTCTTCCTGATTCCTACGGAATCTAAATTGTTCTGATCTCATCTTGATCATAACTTGGTCACCAACTTGAAACTCTAATGATCTTCATTTTTGGTCTGCCCACTTCTTCATTCTTTGTGAGGCTTTCTCCAAGTACGCTCGTGTTATTTCAAAGGTTTGCTTCCACTCTTTGGTGAAATTGTACGCTTCAGGGTTTCTCCCAGCATAGGGGTGGTCAATAACATGAAGCATGAGTGGTTCTCTACCACATACTATTTCGAAAGGGAGTTTCCCTGTCGACGAGCTTTGATAGCAATTGAAGCTAAACTGAGCAACATCGAGTATCTGTACCCATTTCTTCTGTCGCTCATCGATGAAATGACGTAAGAACTCCTCAAGCATTACTGTTGAACCTTTTAGTTTGTCCGTTAGTTTGGGGGTGATAACTCGAAGAGATGGTTAGGCTCAACCCTAATAGCTTGAACAACTCGGTCCAAAAGGTCCCTGTGAATCTCCGATCGCGATCGCTGACAATGCTGGTGGGAATGCCCCACAACTTGACTACGTGTCGAAAGAATAGTTATGCGATCGCTTCAGCCGAGCATGACTTGGGGTTGGGATAAATGTGGCATATTTGGAGAATCTGTCAATGATGACCAAGATGGACTCCATTTCTCCTACCTTAGGGAGGTGTGTGATAAAATCTAGAGAAACACTTTTCCACAGTCGGGACGGAACCGATAAAGGTTCCAACAGTCCCGCAATTTTGTTTCGTTGAACCTTGTCTTGTTGGCAGATCAGACAGGTCTTTGTGAATTATGTCGCATCGTCGCAGAGGTTCGGCCAATAGTACCCCTTTTTAGGAGGGCATAGGTTCTCTGCCACCCATTGTGGCTCGCCCACGATGTGTTGTGACATTCTTAAATAGGAGTCTCCTCAAGTTCCCCGAACAGGGGACGAAAAGACGATTTCCTTTGGTGAAGAGTAAATTGTCTTCGACCCAAAACTAGCGAGTCTTCCCCTCTCTGGCTAGCTACATGATGGCCTGGGCAGCCTAGTCTTTGGCTAGGTGTTCTTCGATACTTTCTTGTATCGTTCCGCTCAGCTTACCTGCTTGTAGATGAGCTAACATGCACAGGGTCACATGTTCGCTCTTCCGACTTAGGGAATATGTAGCTTGATTTTCTTTACCTGGCTTGTGTTCGAACTGGAATTCGGCCACGCATTCTTGCCAACGCGCTTGTTTCGACGATAACTTGGGTTGGTCAAAGAAGTGGCATATGGAACTGTTGTCTGTCTTGACTACAAACTTAGCTCCAAGGATGTACTATCTCCAAGTTCGTAAACAGTGGACAATTGCCAGCATTTCTTTCTCGATGCTGCGTACCTTCTTTCTGCCTCATTTAGCTTCCGACTCTCGTATCAATGGGGTGTCTCTCTTGCAGTAGGACGCCCCCTAGGGCGAAGTCTGACGCATCCGTCTCGACTTCAAAGGGTTTCGTCACGTCGGCAATCCCTAAAACTTGCCCATCCATCATGGTGGTCTTTGTTAAAATAAGACTCACTAATCTGTGAAGTAAATTTCACACACACTAACTGTAACGACCCGGGAAAACGAAAAAAAAAAAAAAAATAAATAATAATAATTAAAATTAAAAAAAAAAAACTCAGTCGCCGGGTTTCTCAGAACCCACGCGAAACATCAGCCCCACCTCGCCCAGCCTGCAGCCACGCCTCCCAGAACTCATCAGAGTGCCTGCAAAGAGAGAAAGGAAAGAAAAATACGAGAGGGAGAGAAATTTCGGCTAAACGCCGGCGAGTTATCCAATTTCACCGACGAGTCCCAAACCACCCGAAAACTGACACCAAACGATCAGTTACCACCACGAGAAGGATCCGTAACGAAAACACAATAACTAAAGGTACGTTTTGTGCCTTTTCGTAAGCGTCGTCGTCGGTAACCGAGGTCGGAAAATTTTGGTTTCCTAAACGTTCGTAGATCTGTGGTGTTTAGGAACTCTTAGGCCGCAAAAATTTGAGGAAGGGAAGAAGGACAGCAAACAAAGAGGAAAAGGAAGAAAGAGGACTGAAATCGGCAACGGAAACGCCGCGGGAAGGAGAGAGAAAACGCGCTGGAAAATCGGCCGAAGTCGGGTGAGGAAGACGAGATCCACGGATCTGGGTCAACCCGAACCCAAGACCCGAGTGTGCCAGCCCGACCCATTCCCTCGGCCTCTGCCTTTGGCCCAGCCCAACTACGGCAGCCCAAACACTCAAACCAGCCCATAAGCTACGGTTCAGTTGAACCAACCAGAGACTAGACCCACGGTCCAATTGAACCGGCCTGCAACCCAAACACCTTCGGCCCAGCCCAGTAAGCCGAGGCCCAACGACTAGTCTTGGCCCAGTAGCCTTCTGCAGCCCGCGACCCAAACCTCGACCCGCGCTTCGACCCGACGCTACCGCACAGCATGGCTCGCTCTACGGCTGCCACGTGTCACACAGCGGCGCAGGCGTCCCTCGGCTCGGCTCGACGCAAACGGCTCGAGCTTCCTCCGGCGGCTCAAGCGGCTGTTCGGCTCGGCTCACCTGTTTTTCAGCCCGGTTTCTACTATTTCGACCCTTCCGGACCTGTTTTCGGCCCCGATTAAGGTATCCGAGGCCGTTTTAGAGCTGTATTTCATATTTATTGAATTATTGGTAAATTAATTATGAAATACTAACGGAAGTTGGCAAACAGCGTGATAGAAAAACAAACCCCGGCAACGTAGGAAGCAGCTCTCACGAAACGGGAGCTTACGTTTAGCTATTTAGGGAGTACTTCGACCAAGGCCAACCAAGTAAGTGGCCTTACTATAGAATAAGCTAAAGATTGTTTGATTTATGATGATATGTGAGTTGATGTTGTATTGCGATGTATGATAAATGTACGTTACTTATTACACATTTTATCTGATGCACTTAATGGCTTCTATGATGAGTATGATGTATGCATGTCGATGTTATTAACATGTTGATGTTTTCCATGTTGAGCATGCCTTATGATGTTGTTTTCTATATTGCATCATGTCGTTAGATCGACATAGGACACAACCCTAAGTATATGAAACTGGTATTAACGTAAATATCCACGAACATGTGTTACCTAGTGTAACCAAGAGATGAGAGGGTTGTGTCAGAAGAGATATATAGTTGGACTTAGAGGGACCTCATGCATATTGTATGTTCATAAGCATAGGGCTACTTCTCCTAGAGACGACGAGTGCGGACGTGCGCGCGCTCAGGTGCGAAAGCACACAGTTGAGGGTGTTCATGAGGTGCATGACACTATGGGGTTCCGCTGACCTCCGGACGTCGCTACAGATTAGCTTGACCAGAGGGTCCAGGGGGTGTGCGAGCGCCCTGGGGATTCACACTCGCACGTGTGAGTCGTGTGTAGGGAAGTACTACAAGATGATTAGAGATAGGTCCCTAACTCATGATTGCATGTGTTTGCATTAGCATGACCCCTATAGTGACCCCCTAACTCATGATTGCATGTGTTTGCATTAGCATGACCCCTATAGTGGGGTCACTTGCTGAGTGTTTCTTCGAAATACTCTTGGCCTTTTCTTTCCCCTGACTTTTCAAATTCCTAAAAAGACTTTTCAAATTCATGGACCCCACAATGTGTGTATTTTTGCACTTTGCATTTTTTTCTACTTGAACCTGAGACCTGTGTGTTATTAGGTCGACACTCTAACCACTTGAGTTATTCAACTTGATGTTAATAAAGTTGGCTCCTCCGGAATGATATACCACCGATGGAATAAACCAGGCTCTGATACCACTTGTTGGCTTCTGGCAATTGGGAGAAGCGTCGACGAAAAAACAACGGGAGAAGAAAAATAAAAAAAATAAAGGAGAGAGAGATTTTGCTTAAGACTCGATACGATTTTTTATTTGATTCAGTTGACGGTATTTAAATAACAAATCTATCCTAAAAATGGAAAGAAGTGGAAAGCTAATTTAAAGGCCTTCCACTGGACGTGGACTTCGCACTACTTTCATCATGTGGGTTGAATAGAAAACACGTTACCTAAAACCTAGGAATGAATTTTTAACCTAGGGATTTACCTAACAAACTCAAGATCTTCTCCATAACCCGCGTCTCGGGTAACATTTCTCCGTTTCGATTTAGTTGGTTTACCACAGTCTGTACGTGCGTAATGTAGTCAGATACAATTTCTGACTTCTTCATCTTCATGCTCTCCAACTCGCCATGTAGAGTTTGGAGACGCACTTGCTTGACTCGGTCGGTTCATTTGAACACTTTTTCTAAAGTTTCCCACGCTTCTTTTGAAGTAGTTGCCTTGGCAATCTTCTCAAAGCCCGACTCGTCAAAGGCCCGGAACAGCATGTATAATGTCGCCTTATCCTTTGTGCCGCCGTATAACCCGCGGTATCCTTTGGTTTTTCGAAACCTTCTTCGACCACCTCCCATGCATCTTGAGAACCGATAAGAGCTTTCATTTGGATGATCCAATTCTCGTAGTTCATCTTTGTAAATCGCGGTAGCGGCATTTGACCCATCACATTCGTCATCAGCTCTGATACCAAGTTGTTAAAATAAGACTCACTAATCTTTGAAGTAAATTTCACCCACACTAACGATAGAACGCTTCGATACCGCTTTGTGAGAATACTACTCGCGTACTTGTGAAGGAGATGTCAAGAGAGGAGAGACAAGGAGACAAAGTACACGGATTTTATCAAAAAGCCTTTTCTATTGCTCTGTGTTTTTTGCTCTGTGTTTTACTCTCTGTTTTGCTCTTTGTTTTGCTTTGACTTTACAATAAAAGGATTAGGTATTTATAACTTTTCTAACACTAATAATAGGATGAGAGAAAGGCCCATAACCCTACCGTTATTCCTAAAAAGGCTCTTGGCCTTTTCTTTCACCGACTTTTCAAATTCACTTTCCTAACAAATTTACTAAAGTTAACATTTTTAGCATTTTTAAGTTTATTTCAACATTCTTAAGGTTGTCGAAGGCTTCTTAACAACTTGAGGTCCAACTCCACTTGTTTCCCTTCTTTAGTAGTTCGGTCATGGGCTCTGCACGCTTCGAGAATCCTTCAACGAACCGCCGATAGTAATTTGCTAACCCAAGGAAGGAGCGCACTTCTATCAATGAGGAGGGGGTCTTCCACTCCTTGATGGCTTTGACTTTCTCCTCTTCCATACATACCTTGCCTGCTTCTATTACGTGTCCAAGGAAGTTGATTCGTTGTTGCGCGAACACACATTTTTCCCTCTTCACATATAGTTGGTGTTCTCTCAGCTTTTCGAAAACTAATCGCAGGTGGTGTTCATGCTCTTCCATGGTGGAGCTGTAGACCACTATGTCGTCTAAATAAACTACCACGATCTTATCGAGATACTCTGGGAAGACTTGGTTCATCAAGGTGTAGAATGTGGCAGGGGCATTAGTCAACCCAAAAGGCATGACTAGGTATTCAAAGGCCCCATATCTAGTGACGCAAGTCGTTTTGGGTTCATCTTCCTCGGCAATCTAAACTTGATAGTATCCCGACCTTATGTCGAGTTTCGAGAAGTATTTCGCGCCATGTAGTCGATCGAACAAGTCGGTAATGATGGGTAGAGGGTACTTATTCCTGACAGTAATTTTGTTTAGGGCGCGGTAGTCTATGCATAGGCAAAGACTCTCATCCTTTTCCTTTGAAATAACACTGGGCTCTGCAGGGGGTTTCGCAGGTCTGATGAACCTGATAGTAAGTAGTTCATCCAGTTGCTCTCGTAGCTCCGCTAACTCAGGTGGAGTCATTCTATAGGAGTTCTTTGTTAGGGGTTTCGACCCCGATATAAGTTCAATCTCATGGTCTATACCTCGACGAGGTGGTAATATTTTTTGTAGACTCTCTAGCATTACTTCGTGGTACTCTTCTAGTACACGATGTATTTCTACAGGAACAAATTCAATCGTTCCTTCAGTTTCAACCACAAAGATGACCATGAACGTTGGTTCGTTACGTGCAAGACCACGTTTAAATTGGAGCGCCAAAATCATCTTGATTCCATCGAACTATTTGATACTTGTCTAGACAATAGTCAGGGTTGACCCTGTTATGACTAGGGATTGAGCCAGGGGCAAGGGGATCACCTTATGTTCCAATAGGAATTCCATCCCGAGTTCCACATAAAAGTCGTCCATTTTGACGATTGCAAAGTCCACCAAGCTACTCCATGTTCATAACTTAAGTGAAAGTTTTCTCGTTATTCCGAGAATCGGTAAGGCCATAGAGTTAACGGCCTCTATCTTCCTCGAGTCTCGATGCCATTTGATGTTCGACCGATTCGTTTCAGTCTCGGTCATGAAGTTGTGGGTGACTCCTGAATCGACCATCGTACTCTTTGCCAACTTGTGATTCACCCACGCTTCCACATACATGAGACCTTTTTCGATCGGCTCTCTTTGCTCTCCGGTCTTCTTTTGAAGTACGAATAGGAACTTTAGGGCTCCAATCCAAGGTGTTTCTATGTTCTGTGTTTTTCGGCTTCTTCGCCCTCGAATTTTGCATCTGCGTCCGCGTCTAATGCGGCTTGAATTGCTTGTAGTGATGCCCTCTTTGGGCATTCATACACCCTGTGGTTCCCTCTACATAGGAAACAAGAGAAAGGTGGTCGATTGAAGTGGTTCTAATTGTGATGCCCCTTGCCTAAGACACCAGTCTCCTGTTCGGGTTGTCTTGTCTCTCCTCCGGTCTTCGATTTGTCTCCTCCTCCCATTTTGGAGGGATTAGAGGTATGGTTGCGATTATCTCCACTAGAGGAGGCTTGGTTTTGCCTTGTCTCTTTGGACTGTTCGTTGTTCAGATCGAACAGTCGTTTGTCTATAGCATAGGTCGTGGAGAGGTCTTCTATGTCATGTACATATAGTTTGGACTTCGCCCATGACTTCAGTCCTTCTGTGAACTGGAAGATCTTATCTAGTTCGGACATCTCTTGGAAGTCCAACATGAGTAACGAGAACTTTTTGACATACTCTCGAATGCTACTCGTGTGTTTAAGGTCTCGTAATTACCTTCTAGCCATGATCTCAACATTCCTTGAGAAGAATTGAGATCGAAGCTCTTGTTTTAGTCTCTCCCAAGTGTCTATTGCGCATCGGCCCTCTTGGATGTCCACATGCTTCGAACTCCACCACAATTTTGCATCTTCAGCTAGATGCATGATGGCCACGGTGATCTTTTCTTCCTCTGTCTTAGTGTTTGTCGCCTTAAAGTACTGCTCAAGGTCAAAGATATAGTTCTCTAAGGCCTTAGCATCACGAACCCCAGAGAAGGGCTTGGGTTCAGGATGTTTGACCTTGTTGGATCGCGTTGTCCTCTGGATAGGGGCTTGATTCTCCACCGCCCTTACAACAACGTTTACTCTGGCGCTTATGTTCGCCATTTCTACCCTGACTAGGTCGAGGGCTGCCTTCACATCTTTAGATAGCTTAGTCACAATCTAAAACATCGCTTTTTGGGAGATGTCTAAGTCATCGACTCGCTCCTCAATAAGGCCAGCAGAGCCTGTTGAGCTGTCTCCTCACTCGAAACCACCATTCTTTGTGGTTTATTTTCAAGGTTATCCATTCGATACATTATTTCTTGAATGGGTAACTCATCTAGCTGACCCTTTATTGCGTCAACGGCGAGGGTCTTGTCAGCAAGTTCTTTCACTCGCTCATCTAGAAATTGAATACTGTCTGGGACTTCCCGCAAGTATTGCATATGTTCTTTTATTTCGACTAGTCTGTCGATGTGGGACTTGTTCAACTGTTTGGTCAAAGACATGTCTATCGGCCACTTTGGTGCAAACTAGGCTCTGATACCAACTGTCACAATAGCCCTTTCTTGGCAGAAAATTTGGCGAATGTGCGGCACTCACCCTCAGCACTGTGTGAGTCAAGCCAACTTCGGACCACATTGCAGTCGGGCAACGTGCGTTCAAACCTCAGGTCCCGTTTTGAAGAGAAGATTTTAGAAAATGGGGGAGAGAGGTTTAGGAAAAAGAGTTTTGAAAGGAAGAATGATAGAGAGATTGAGAGTGGTGTTATATAGCATGCAAACAAAAAGAAAACAACAACGGCTTAAACAATATATAACTTTTCGGGTAGGAAGAATTTGACACCTAGTCGCATCCCCCTATACTACATTTTGAGGCATTTCATGTCTACCAGGTGTAGGCATGACGTCGTCAAAATGTCATACTCTTAAAGAAAACAAGTAAGAAATAATACAACATGAAAGCGGTAAAAGAAAGCAGTAAAGCAGTACAAGGCAAGGGTTTCGGCGTGTCACGGGCATGCAGCCATGGGCAACATACCTTAGACAAGCATGACTGTGACACCCTGCATCATGATTTGCCAGCAGGATGCCACGATTATGACGACGCCACCTATGCACTCATGGGGAGAAAATTAAGGGTTAGTTTGGAAGAAATTTTAGGGCTAAAATACGATGCATGACATGACAACCTTTAAGTTTTAGTTCATGAAAACAAAACAAGTAGTCATATCCTAGCTTAAGGTCTAGACATTCTCCAAATTACCAAATATTTTCTATAAGACCAATTCTAAATGACATAAGGATAAGTTCGAGATTTCAAGTTGATTAGAGCAAGTTTGGAACCTAAACCAAGATAGAACTTAAGAAACGCCTAAATGAAACATCTCAATATTCAAGACCCTTCTAGAACCCTATAAGGAATTCATTATGAATCTATGACTTTCTAAAATAATACACGCTAGTTTTTATGATGGGTTCATATAATTACGAATGCGTGTTAGAACTTACGCCTCAAGAAATTATGAACCTTAGAAACTTACAAGAATGAGAACCAAGAACAATACCAAACAAACTCTACAACTACCAAGGCAAGAAGAATGCTATGTACCACTCAAGAATAAGGGACCAAAGTCCTCAGATACAGAAATTCAAGAATGTTGAATACTACTCTATGCATATCAGATTACGACCCATGACCTCCCACCACGCGGTGCTTTCAGAGGCCATGTTTCCTCTCCCTAGGTGGGATGTCCTGCACCATGTTTCCTTTGCAGGATGTCATGTTTGGCCTCATATTTCCCTCACCTAGATGAGATGCCCTGCACCATGTTATGGATACCCAAAGATTTGCAGGATGTCATGTTCATGCATGCACCGATCACGTGACCTTTATGGTCTATGCCATGTTCATGCATGCACCGATCACGTTTCCTTTATGGTCTATGCCATGTTCATGCATGGATCGGTCACGTGATCTTTATAATCTATCATAGGGGTAATCTAGGGCCACAATTGAACAAAAAGAGAGTAAGTTACCTTAGCCAAGAATCAAGAACCTCCTAAGACGTCCCACGATACATCATGCTCATGACTTAGACTACGCTACTTTTCATGATGAAGCCTTGAGCGTAGGTATTAAGATTGTGTCGCTTGGAACGCATGAAGCCTCAGACACAGGTTGACAGACTTATGACGAGTACCGTAAATACTAAGGTGAGTGTCTTGGAAAACGAATTAAGAAACAGAACAAGAACCTAGAAAGAACCAAAAGAACAAGAGAAAGATCAAGGACTGAAACATGGATCAAGATCCAAGTTTTGAGGACAATAACAAACAACCACAGTACTAAGCCCCTTAGAGAATAACCAAGGTTTCTTAATCCAAGAACCAAGGTCCTCAAGATAGAACATGATAAGAACCCACAAGTCAAGAACAAGAACTAGAGGGCACGATTAAGACACGATTAAGGACACGATTAAGAACCTACAAGTAGCTTGCTTACTGAGTCTTTGTACTCATTCCTTATTTTCTATTTTTTTCAAGTAATAAAGAGCTGGTCGAGGTCGTGAGTGGACTCAAGAGCAGGTGTCATAGACAAACCTCACCCATCGTCCTTAAGCCCTTTTGGTTTTAAAATGTTGTAACGTTCCTTGTTTTGTGTTTTAACTGTTGAGTCGTGTCTTACATACTTTGTATAAACTTTATTTTGATATAATATAAATATAATGTATGATATGTTTTAAATTTGGTTTGTATTATTTCATGTAAAATTTACCCGTCTTTTTGGAGTCGTTGAGTCAGCCCGGTCTTTACATGTCGCCTCCTGATTGTGCCACGTGGCACGTCTGTAGCGCAACACCTCTGACTTCCGATGACTTAAACGGCTTAAACGGCTTTGGCTCCATCTCTAGCACGGCTTCTCGGCTCAAAAATCCCTTTCTAAATGAATTTTCGACGTCTTACCCTCCCAAACCTTTTTTCGACCCTAATTAAGGTAAATAGGATCGTTATAGTGTCATATTTCACAATTTCAGTTGGATTTATTAATATTGTTGTGAAATACTAACGAAAACAACGATCGATCCAATAGGAAAACGACGATTGTCGATAGTTGGGACGATTACGAGGAGCGGGAGCTTACTTAATTAATAAGGAGAACGCGGCTAAGGCCAACCAAGTAAGTGGCCTTGTCATTGTTAGATTATGAATTGTATGTTGTATGTTGACATGTGCTCGTTGTTCATATGTGTCATAAATCGTATGTTTAGACTATTATGAAATAGCACGTGAACGTTATGTGATGTGAATGTTGTGCTGTTTGTTTTGAATGAATTATTATGATGTATGATGTTATGTGTTATGATATGCTCAAAGTGCATTAGGTGATTGTTATGATATATACTATGTTATATGCAGGATATGAATTGTTATGTTGAAAGCATGAAAACGTTATGTTATGTCTTGTGAATTGCATGTATAACACGTTATAAATGACATGAAAAACGATAAGTAGCATAAAATATAACCCCGATATACGCATGAATGATATGATAAATGGTATGATATGAATAAAACGCCAGTGGGGTTATATTAAATAATTATGAAAATAGAAAATTTGGAAAAATGTTGGGACCTCATGCATTAATGTGTGCTCATGCATTGGGAGATACTCCTATTCCTTCACGATGGTAAGGACACGTACACTACTAGGCAGGAGAACAACCATTATGTTTTACGTAATGCTGTCATGACGGCTACTATTTCTAACAGGTGTCTGGCATAGAAAGCTCCAAGAGTCTGCTTGCTCGACAAGGAAAGGGGCCTAGGAGGTCTGCGAACCAATTTGTGGATTCATACTCGCACGTGTGAGCCATGTGTAGGAAATGAATTACACATCCAAGCTGCCCATTAGGGTAGTACTGTAGAAAAAATAGACTGTTATGAGAGGTCCGGTGCATTGCATTTGCATGTTCTTGCATTATAACCCCGATAGGGGGTCGCTTACAAAGTATTTTTAAATACTCAAGCCTCGTGCTACTACATTTTTCAGATAAAACAAGGCGCCACTGTAAGGCTGGCGGAGGCATCGCAACCCCGAAACTGTGGCACATGTATAGAATAGATTTACATTTCATTTAGTAGTATAGGTTAGTGTAGGTTGAGTTGTATTTTCCATTTAATAGTAGAGGTTAGTTTAAATTGAATTTGCATTTTCATTTGTAGTATAGGTTAGTCTAGGTTGAATTGTATTTCCCTTTGATAGTATGTAGGTTAGTTTAGGACGTTTTATTTTGTATTGTTTCATTTGTTTATTTTCTTTGAATTAGTTTTATTCCAGAGTAATAAATGACGCATGCAATTAATGTTGAAGTTATGATAAAAACTCAATAACGTTAGTTTCAGATTACATGTCCAGGTTAAATGTGTAGTACTGACCTTAGGTTAAATGGAGAAATCTAGGGTTGTTACAGAATCGAAATTGATTAATTAAAAATCTTAATTAATTAATTTTGTATTATTTGAGCTTAAAATGGTAGGTCCACAAGGTCTCCTTGCTAGCTCATAGTAACACTAAAATGTTCAATTTGATTGGAAAAAAAATTGAAGTGTTCAAATTAATATTTAATATATTAGCTATATTAAATAAATAGAGAAAAATATATTGTAACGACCATAATTTCTTATTGAAATAGAGCCACTACATATGCATGAAGTAATCTTTTCATGTGGAAATATTCAATTTAAAACAATTTTTTTTTCATTATCATTAAATAGAAAATTGGATAGAGTACGTGTCCTTATTCCTAAAACAATGTCATGAACTTATAAGTTTGCATTAAGAGCCTCGAAATAAAACAACGAAAAATATTCAATGTAAATTAAAAATAAAACGAAAGAAAACAGATTAAAACGATGCCCTAAACTAATCTAAGATCTACAAAATAAAATACAACTACCTTAACACAGGTTCCATGGTCTTTAATGCGACGCCATCGTCAATTATATAGAGATGCCTTGCCTTGCCTTTACCTAAAATATAACAGTAACACAACGCTAGAGTATTTTAAGAAATACTTAGTAGGTGACCCACTCTTGGGGTCAGACAATTGAAACATGCAACATGAATGGGACATATCATTTAACATTGTATTCTCTTAGGTGGCTTTCTAGTCCGGACCTCCCCCGGGAATGATTTGGAAGATCCAAAACAAAAAATAGTGGTATTTGCTAGCAACAACATAATGGAGGCAGTCAATCAATATAGATTGATCCGAAATCTGATTCGAATCCAATATAACACCTATGGGTACATAAGAAATGTATTGAATCGATTCTTTTTAATGAATAGATCCGATCGCAACTTCGAAATCAAACATATCACATCCATGACAAGTGCACGCCACTGGACACGTATCATGATACATAAAATAAGTCTTACAACCAAATCGATAGTAGAGCCACATACTTGATTGGCCTAGGTCAGAGCTACTACGACCCCTTGATGCTAGTTTAAGGTTGCTCTCTGAATGTAACGACCCTAGATTTCAGCTACCTAAAGTCGCTACTATCATCTTAGTCTAAACTTATATGCGGAATATAACTCTTAAAAACATCATCATTTATACAATAAATTTAAACATAAACATACTTCATCATTGAATACACCGCTATGATCTGTGTTCCAAATATAATTCAGAAATGAAATTGAAAATGATAATGAAATAAATTTAAAACATGAAATGCATAACAACCTATTCTAACCTAAGTCTAAAAAATTAAAATATGCTTCTAGCATATGCACGTGCCATGGTCTTTGAATTGCGATGTCACCGTCAACCATATAGGGGCGCCTTGCCTTTATTAGAAAAATGATGTAGCACAAAAATACTCCGTAAGTGATCCCACTATAAGAGCCATAAAAAATGCAAACACATGCAATAATGCTCTAGGGGTCTATCATGAAAACATTCTAGGGGGGCCTCCAGTCCATACTAAATTGGATGTGCAGTACCTCCCAACACACGACCCACACGTGCGAGCGTGAATCCTCAGGCGGTTTGCACTCCCTGGCCCCATCATATTCAAGCTAGTTGCTCGTAGCGATGTCCGGAGGTCATGTAAGGCCCAAGTTTTGGGCCCATGGCCCAACAACTAAATAAGACTTATAAAAAAATAAGCCCTAGGGTTCAGCATGGGAGCCAAACCCTTTAGCCAGCCGCGAGACGCCCTTCCCTCTTTCTTTTTCACTTTTCTTCCTTAAGCCGCTACCACCCAACGATCCCGCAACTGATTGTTTCCCACACTGCTCCGTGCCCTTCCCACATCAGGAAACCCCCGCCCAGCACCCACGTCGCCGCCGCGAGGGAACGCCATCCTCATTGCCAGAACCGACCTCAAGAGGATTAAACGCAGTAAAGGTTCAAGGAAGAAGGCTCAGTTCGAGGGGAGTCGGATCGTCGTTGATTAGGAAAGGCCAAGAAAGCAGCTCCTCAGGTAAGGGACACGCCTATTGAAATTTAACGTTTTGTTTTGAAAAATGGGTCGCACATAATTGTCCTAAGGCTAGGTGTGGTGTAATCTGATCGCTGTGTATAATTGTGTGTAATCCGATAGCTTTGGGTAATCTGATCGCTGTGTATAATTGTGTGTAATCTGATAGCTTTGGGTAATCTGATCGCTGTGTATAATTGTGTGTAATCCGATAGCTTTGGGTAATCTGATCGTTGTGTATAATTGTGTGTAATCTGATAGCTTTGGGTAATCTGATCGCTGTGATAATTGTGTGTAATCTGATAGCTTTGGGTAATCTGATCGCTGTGTATAATTGGGTGTAATCTGATCTCTGTGTATAATGGTATGTAATCTGATCGCTTTGGGTAATCTGGTTGCTGTGTGTAATTGTCGTGTAATCTGACTGTCGTGTAATATGGTTGTGGTGTAATATGGTTAGATTGTGTAGTCCGGATAGGTGTCTATAGCCGGCATATTGTGCTTGTAGGTAGTCTCGATTAAGGGATTTGTGGTCATAGTTACACGCTGTGTGTTTCGGGTAACTAGCCACCAATAGTCACCTTTGGGGTGACTCTAGAAAACGACTATCCAGGTAAGGGTTACACGTTGTGTGTTTCGGGTAACCCGTCGTTGATAGTCAATTGGAGGCAATAAGGAGGTGAGGCCCTTGTGGTAATGGTTATACGCTGTGTGATTCGGGTAACCAGTTAGGAATAACCACTTTAAGGAGTAAAGGTGGCGTGGACGATGTGTGGCAATACTCACTTGCTGCGTGTTTTGGTTGATCGCCTTATGACGATTCATATGTTGACCCCAATAGGGGGGGTCCCTTACTGAGTATTTTTATACTCATCCTGTTTTTAAAATGATTTTCAGGCGAAGCTGTGGCCCGGAGGTGACGAGCAGGATGCCAAAGTCAGTCATGGGGCGATTCAAGGATTTTTATGTTTTTGTGTAGTCTCATGAACTGTGGGAGACGTTTTCCGCACTTTTGTCATTAACTTAAACTATGTTGTGGACGCCTGGTTTGTGGGAACTAGGTGATCACACCAGATTTCCTTTGATTATACATTTCTTATTCTGTTTTGAATGTCTTTAAGCGGCATGTTTTTTTTGTTTTTCAAAAAGGGGACTCCGCAGTTTGATTTCTAATAAATGATCGTTTTGCATGGTTTTCATTCTTTTTCAAATAAATTGTCTTATTTTTCGTAACGGCCCCGACCGCTACTTTTATGCTAAGTCGGGTCGTTACAGTTGGTATCAGAGCCCAGTTATGGGATTCTGTAGACTGCTTACATTGTAAGCCAAAGAGTCGCCCATGACTGAACGACAAACCCTCGTCACTCCCAGGTACGCTTGGCCATAAAATTGAGAATATGTATTGTCAAATATTGAAATTACATTGGTTATCATGGATGATTGTATGTATGCTCGTCAATCAAAATTAGTGGATAATGCATGTTGCTTAATGTACGAATATGTATTGTCGAGTATTGATATGTTGATTGACTATCATGTGTGGTTTCATGTACTCGTCAGTCATAAAATAGTGTATAATACATGTATAATGCTCGGCTGAAAAATATATATATATAAATGAATAAAAATTTACGAGGTAATTAATTGTGTATTAGGAACGAAACAAGAGAAGGGATGTCTGGTCAAGTAACAAATTGGGGAGGTAAACGTGCTCGAAGTGGGCCGGCAAGGGTACAAGGGAACCCATCTTTGAAGGCCACACTTCAAGAACAGTCAGTAAATGAGAACCCAAATCCGGGGATAGGAGTTCCCCAATCTGATCTACCGAGAGCAAACCTGGATACTCCGGAAGTACCTAATATGACTGCGATGATGGGACTGATGCAATCCATGGCACAGACAAATGGGCAATTAGCACAACTGATTCCGGCCTTAGCGCAAAGTGCCAGGCAGACGACCCATCACAACCGGGGCGACGCAGACACATCAGAAGAAAGCAAGTATTTTCGAGCTTTCAAACGTCGGGAACCCGAAGTATTCGAGGGAAAATCCAAGGACCCTGTCGTAGCTGAATTGTGGTTGTCAGCTATTGATGAAATTTTTCGACGCATGAAGTATCTAGAGGAACATAGACTGAGTTGTGTGACTTACCTGTTACGCGAAGATGCCAAACTGTGGTGGCAATCAGCCTCCCGGGCGATTGCTGCAGACGAGGATGACATCACCTGGACGCAGTTTAGAAAAGCGTTTCTCCGAAAATACTTCAAACCAGTGGTGAGGTATAAGAAGCAACGTGAATTCCTAAGCATAGAGTAGGGAAACAGGTCAGTAGAGGAGTATGAACGAGAGTTCACCCGTCTGTCCCGTTTCGCCCCAATAATGGTCTCAACAAAAGAGCTGAAAGTAGAATGCTTTGTTATGGGTTTGCGGCCCGATGTCCGAGGGGCGGTGTCAGCTCACCTTTCACCTGACTATGCAACAGCACTCCGACTGGCCGAGACGCTCGACGATAGGGAATATCCAACAGAAGACACCCAAACCCACTTAAACACGTCGGTTGACCAGAAGAGAAAGAGAGAGCAAACATCACCTACCTCCTCAAAGGTACCTTGGCACCAGGCCAAGACGAATTTAAACCAAGAGCGCAAGCAACCAAAGGCTTGCCCACAAAACACACCACGTGGCAGACCACGTTGCCCGAACTGTGGGAGACGTCACCCAGGACAGTGCAGGTTTAAGAATAGGGTATGTTTCAACTGTCACCAAGAAGGCCACGTGGTCGCGCATTGCACCCGAGGGAGAGCAACTAGTACCAATAGACCCTCTGGTAACCAACCGACCTCAAACCTAGGGTCAGCTCCACAACTGGGGCGAATGTATGCCACCACTCGCCAGGAGGCAGAAAACTCCAACACTGCAGTCACAGGTACGCTCTCTATTCTTGGATACTACGCGTGGGTCTTATTTGATTCAGGGTCAACCCACTTTTTTATCTCTACTAATCTTGTAAAACACGCAAGAGTAGAAGTTGAACCGCTAGGGTACGGGTTGTCTGTGGGTACCCCGATAGGGGTAAGTATGGAAGCCTTCGAGAGGGTAAGGGATTGTCAGTTGTGTGTGTCAAACCACACGATGGATGTGACACTGATAGTCTTAGATATGACCAACTTTGACATCATCTTAGGGATGGAATGGTTAGCAAAAAACCATGCATCCATCGATTGCTTCAATAAGGAGGTTGTGTTTAGACCTCCTGGTCAGCCAAGCTTCAATTCAAGGGGACCAGGGTGGGAACGGTCTCGAGGATAGTCTCGGCATTAAAGGCAAGGAAGATGTTATCTCAGAGTGCTTGGGGGATACTAGCGCATGCGGTGGAATTAGGGCGAACTGAGGCGAGCATTAACTCAGTGCCGGTAGTGAGAGAATTCGTTGACGTGTTCCCAGAAGATCTCCCAAGCCTACCCCTAGAGCGTGAGATGGAATTCGAAATTGTACTTGAGCCAGGAACAACCCCTATATCAAGAGCCCCGTACAGGATGGCCCCTGCTGAACTGAAAGAACTAAAGTTGCAGCTTCAAGAGCTACTAAACAAAGGCTTTATACGACCAAGTGTGTCTCCTTGGGGAGCCCCAGTGATATTTGTGAAGAAGAAGGATGGCTCTATGCGCTTATGCATGGACTATCGGGAACTTAACAAAGTGACGATTAAAAACAAGTATCATTTACCCCGGATCGACGACTTGTTCGATCAGTTGCAAGGAGCAGTTGTGTTCTCAAAGATTGACTTACGGTCAGGCTACCATCAGTTGAGGATTAAGGAGAGTGATATCTCAAAGACAACCTTTCGCACAAGGTATGGACATTATGAGTTTAGCGTAATGTCGTTTGGCTTGACCAACGCCCCAGCAGCATTTATGGGGTTGATGAACAAAGTGTTCAGAGAATTCTTAGACAACTTCGTGATCGTCTTCATCGATGATATCCTGGTGTATTCCAATACTAGGGAACAACACGAGGAACATCTTCAGAAAGTGCTGACCACTCTGAGAACGAACAAGTTGTTTGCCAAGTTCCCCAAGTGTGAATTCTGGGCAGAACAGGTGGGATTTCTTGAGCATGTAGTTTCACGAATGGGAATCACCGTAGACCCAGCCAAGATTGAGGCGGTGACCAATTGGCCTCGTCCGACCACAGTGACTGAGGTACAAAGTTTTCTTGGTCTAGTAGGGTATTATCGGCGGTTTGTGCAGGGTTTCTCTAAGATCGCCACTCCCCTCACTAAGTTGACCAAGAAAGGAAAGTCGTTCACCTAGGATGATCAGTGCGAGGGTAGTTTCCAGGAACTTAAACAGAGGTTAGTAACAGCTCTGATACTTACTGTGCTGTCAGGAGATGGAGGCTTTGTAGTATACAGTGATGCTTCAAAAAAGGGGTTAGGGTGTGTTCTTATGCAACATGGGAAGGTTATCGCCTATGCTTCGCGTCAACTAAAAGAATACGAGTGAAACTACCCCACCCATGACCTAGAACTCGCAACAGTGGTATTTGCACTAAAGATTTGGAGACACTACCTTTATGGAGAACGGACCCAAATTTTCACTGACCACAAGAGTCTTAAGTACTTCTTTACTCAGAAGGAGTTAAACATGAGACAACGCAGGAGGTTGGAGTTGGTTAAAGACTATGACGTGGAGATACTCTACCACCTGAGAAAGGCGAATGTGGTAGCGAATGCGTTGAGCCGAAAATCAGCACACACATCGGCTCTAATCACCACACAAAAAGCGATCCAGCAGGATCTGGAACGCACAGGTGTAGCGGTGGCTGTGGGGGAGGTCATCGCTCAATTGGCCCAGTTAACGATACAACCGACCCTGAGGCAACGTCTTATTGGTAAACAACGTGGTGATCCAGAATTGGTTGGAAAAAGACGTTTGATAGAGGTCAATCAGACAGAGGAGTTTTCATTAACAGCCGATGGGGGGCTCTTGTACCATGGGCGGTTGTGTGTGCCAAATGAAGAAGAACTGAAGGTAGAAATCCTAACCAAGGCTCACCACTCGCCATTCGCCCTACATCCTGGCAGTACCAAGATGTATCAGGATTTGAAACGACATTATTGGTGGCGAAATATGAAACGTGATGTGGCCGAGTTCGTGAGCAAGTGTCTGGTGTGTCAACAGGTCAAAGCCCTAAGGCAGAAGCCGGCGGGGCTATTACAACCACTTAGCATACCTGAATGGAAGTGGGAGAACATCGCCATGGACTTTATCGTGGGATTACCGAGGACAGCCAGAGGCTACACAGTTATATGGGTTGTGGTCGATAGGCTCACAAAGTCAGCTCATTTCCTGCCAGGGAAGTCCACTTATTCCGGGGATAAATGGGCTCAGTTGTACTTGAAGGAAGTAACAAGATTGCACGGGGTACCGATGTCCATTGTGTCAGATAGGGATCCCCGTTTCACATCAAAGTTTTGGAAAAGTCTTCAGAAAGCGTTGGGTACACGACTAGATTTTAGTACAGCATTCCACCCACAGACGGATGGGCAAACTGAACGCTTAAACCAAATTCTGGAGGACATGTTACGGGCCTGTATGTTGGACTTTGCCGGTAGCTGGGACACACACTTGCATCTCATAGAGTTCGCTTATAACAACAGTTATCAAGCGACGTTGGGTATGGCACCTTTTGAGGCGTTATACGGGAAGAAGTGTCGATCCCCAGTGTGTTGGGATGAAGTGGGAGAACGCAAGTGGTTGGGCCCCGACTTAGTGCAAGCAACTAATGAGGCTATCCAGAAAATAAGGACTAGAATGCGTACGGCCCACAGCAGGCAAAAGAGTTATGCCGATGTGAGACGAAGGGATTTGGAGTTCGAGGTGGGAGACAAAGTATTCCTTAAGGTGGCTCCCATGAAAGGCGTTCTTAGGTTCGGACGCAAAGGGAAGTTAAGTCCACGCTTCATTGGACCATTTGAGATCTTGGAGCGAGTGGGACAAGTAGCTTACCGGTTGGCCCTACCACCTGTACTCTCAGGAGTCCACAATGTGTTTCACGTATCGATGTTGCGAATATACATATCTGACCCATCACATGTGATAGATTTCAAACCTCTACGGTTGGATAAGAGTTTGAACTATGAGGAAGAACCAGTGCAAATTGTGGATAGAGAAGTGAAGACCCTACGTAATCGAGAGATCGCGTGGGTCAAGGTATTATGGCGGAATCACCAGCTGGAAGAAGCCACTTGGGAACGAGAAGAGGAAATAATGAGCAAGTACCCTGAGTTCTTCAGAGCGGAAAGTAAGTAGCGCAAGCCTTGTGTATTTAAGTGAAGCTTTCGAGGACGAAAGTTTCTTTTTGGGGGGAATATTGTAAGGCCCACGTTTTGGGCCCATGGCCCAACAACTAAATAAGACTTATAAAAAAATAAGCCCTAGGGTTCAGAATGGGAGCCAAACCCTTTAGCTAGCAGCGAGCCGCCCTTCCCTCTTTCTTTTTCACTTTTCTTCCTTAAGCCGCTACCACCCAACGATCCCGCAGCTGATTGTTTCCCACACTGCTCCGTGCCCTTCCCACATCAGGAAACCCCCGCCCAGCACCCACGTCGCCGCCGCGAGGGAACGCCATCCTCATTGCCAAAACCGACCTCAAGAGGATTAAACGCAGTAAAGGTTCAAGGAAGAAGGCTCAGTTCGAGGGGAGTCGGATCGTCGTTGATTAGGAAAGGCCAAGAAAGCAGCTCCTCAGGTAAGGGACACGCCTATTGAAATTTAACGTTTTGTTTTGAAAAATGGGTCGCACAGAATTGTCCTAAGGCTAGGTGTGGTGTAATCTGATCGCTGTGTATAATTGTGTGTAATCCGATAGCTTTGGGTAATTTGATCGCTGTGTATAATTGTGTGTAATCTGATAGCTTTGGGTAATCTGATCCCTGTGTATAATTGTGTGTAATCCGATAGCTTTGGGTAACCTGATCGCTGTGTATAATTGTGTGTAATCTGATAGCTTTGGGTAATCTGATCGATGTGTATAATTGTGTGTAATCTGATAGCTTTGGGTAATCTGATCGCTGTGTATAATTGGGTGTAATCTGATCTCTGTGTATAATGGTATGTAATCTGATCGCTTTGGGTAATCTGGTCGCTGTGTGTAATTGTCGTGTAATCTGACTGTCGTGTAGCCTAGTTGTGGTGTAATATGGTTGTGGTATAATATGGTTAGATTGTGTAGTCCGGATAGGTGTCTATAGCCGGCATATTGTGCTTGTAGGTAGTCCCGATTAAGGGATTTGTGGTCATAGTTACACGCTGTGTGTTTCGGGTAACTAGCCACCAATAGTCACCTTTGGGTGACTCTAGAAAACGACTATCCAGGTAAGGGTTACACGTTGTGTGTTTCGGGTAACCCGTCGTTGATAGTCAATTGGAGGCAATAAGGAGGTGAGGCCCTTGTGGTAATGGTTATACGCTGTGTGATTCGGGTAACCAGTTAGGAATAACCACTTTAAGGAGTAAAGGTGGCGTGGACGATGTGTGGCAATACTCACTTGCTGCGTGTTTTGGTTGATCGCCTTATGACGATTCATATGTTGACCCCAATAGTGGAGTCCCTTACTGAGTATTTTTATACGTATCTTGTTTTTAAAATGATTTTCAGGCGAAGCTGTGGCCCGGAGGTGACGAGCAGGATGCCAAGTCAGTCATGGGGCGATTCAAGGATTTTTATGTTTTTGTGTAGTCTCATGAACTGTGGGAGACGTTTTCCGCACTTTTGTCATTAACTTAAACTATGTTGTGGACGCCTGGTTTGTGGGAACTAGGTGGTCACACCAGATTTCCTTTGATTATACATTTCTTATTCTGTTTTGAATGTCTTTAAGCGGCATGGTTTTTTTGTTTTTCAAAAAGGGGACCCCGCACTTGATTTCTAATAAAGGATCGTTTTGCATGGTTTTCATTCTTTTTCAAATAAATTGTCTTATTGTTCGTAACGGCCCCGGCTGCTACTTTTATGCTAAGTCGGGTCGTTACAGGTCAGAAGACCCCTGCGTGTCATGCTTGGCATGATCACCATCATTATCGTGGCGTACACATCCGTACTCACCATCATAAAAAGGGAAGTATCCCAATGCTTATGTACATACGGAAATGCATTAGGTCCCTATAGTTTCTTGTGTTTAAAACGTTTCTATGACACAACCCTAGTTTCATCTTCATATTACTATTAGTAATATATGTGCATTAGCTTTCCATCTTAACATCATAAATAATATTTTGTAGGGATGTGCCCTAGACTGACTTATCGACATAATGCAATATGGCATTCACAACATGCATCTAAACTTGATATGGAAAATAACATCATAATAAGAAAATAACATCATAATAAGGAAATAACATCATGCATCATCATCATCCTACATCGTCATCATAATGCTATCGAACTATGTTATAATCATCATAACACATCATCAAACATCATCATGCATCATCATATAACTCATACATCTCATCATAAATCATAGATCATATGTCATATGTCATAATTATAAGGAGTAAAAGACACGTGATGTCATACATCAAGCAATTACCTAGTTTGTCCTATAGTATGGCAACTTACTTGGTTAGCCTTAGCTGGCGTTCTCCCTAATTTAAAATACGTTAGCTCATGTTCCTTGAAATTGCTCCAAGTGTCGCGGGAGTTCGTTTCCTATTAAGTGATCTCGTTCTTTTCGTTAGTATTTCACAATTCTAAATTAAATTCAACTTGAAATTGTGAAATAGAACATCGTACTAACCTTAATTATCTTAATTTGGGTTAAAATCAGTTTCAGGAGGGTCGACACGATGGGAAAAGGTGCCCTCTTTTTTTTTGCCAAGCCAAGGAGCTGAAATTTTGAGCCGCCCAGCCGTCTAAGCCGACTCAACCAAAGGTGTATCAGGCTACAGGCGTGACACGTGTCACTGTAGGAGAGGGGCACGTCGCTTCTACTCTTCGGGTCGAGACACGGGTCAAGGCGCGAGTGTAGGGGTCGTGGTCACAGGTCGCAGGTCACATTGTTGTAGGTTGCCTAAGCTGGTTGTGTGGGCTGGGCCGAGCGTTCAATTTGGGCTTCGAGTTAATGGTGCAAGCGCGGGGGTTGAATTTGCTGCAGGACTGGGCTACAGTGCCTATTGGGGTCTCGATTTTGTGGGCTGGGTTGATTATTCGAGATTTGAGTCTGACCCGATTAGGTCGTCTTCTTTGCCCGAGAGACTGATGTTTCCATTGCTCTTTCTCTCTTTTCCCGTGCGTACTTCCAACGACTCTCTGTCGTTTTTTCGCCGAATTTGATTCGTTTCGCACCCCTGGTTGCCCTCCTTTACACAGAGCGTGTTGGTTTGTTGACAGCGCCTGAGAACAACATCCACAACATTACTATTCATCTCGGAATCAACTCCTTTCTTTGATCAACGTTAAACCCACGTTATTTATCATGAAAACGTACTGTTTAGCTTGTTGTGGAGTGTCCTAAGTCGTCGATAGTCGTAGCAGCAGTGTGAGTTGTCCGTTCGATTTCCTCGTCATTTTTGTACCTCGTTGGACAGGTGGTTGCCTTTTTTTATTCCTCCTCTTCTTCGTCTCTCACACTCTTAGATGGCATTCGGGGGCTAGACAGTGCGTTGTGGCGTTTCTTGAGAAAAATAGTATGTCCTCTAGAATCTGATTCAAACGCTCTATTTGACCATTCGTTTGAGGGTGGGAGGTAGTGTTGAGGTCGAGACGAGTACCCAACGCTTTTTGAAGTCAACGCCAAAATGTCAATGTAAAGCGTGGATCTCGATCCGACACTATCGACACTGGGACTCCATGCAACTTTACTATCTCTTTCACATATAGTTGAGTCCAGCTATCAATTGTATATGCTGCTTTTCCTGGTAGGAAATGTGTTGACTTTGTCAATCGGTCGACAATTACCCAGATTACTGCGTAGCCCTTCAGCGTTCTAGGTAGTCCTATTATGAAGTCCATGGCTATATTTTCCTACTTCCACTCTGGTATACTTACGGGTTGTAACATCCCCGCCGTCTTTTGTTTGAGAGCTTTTACTTGTTGACTACTAAGCACTTGCTCACAAACTTTGTTACATCTTTCTTCATACTTCGTCGCTAGAAATGTTGTTTCAAGTCTTGATACATCTTAGTACCGCCTGGATGCATAGCAAATGGCGAGTTGTGAGCCTCCGTCAGTATCTCTTTCCTTAACTTCTCTATTACTGGGACACATAGATGTCCTCGACACATTAATATGTCATCTAAGGATTTTAAGAATCCGTCCACTAGACCCTTTGCTAGTTGGCTCATAATCTTATGTAGGCTAAGGTTCTCTCGATGGAAATCAATAATTCTTTGTCTAAGTGTGAGTTGTACTGTGAGTCGAGCTATCTGTGCTATGACGCATTCAGTCACTATAACTATGTTAGCTCATTTGAAATCTTTTTGTACTTGTACCTCTCTAGTAATGAGAGTCGACGAGTGGGTCATTTTTCGACTCAGGACATCAGCGACACATTTTTCTTTCCATGGTGATACTGGATATCTATATCGTAATCCTTCACGAGTTCTAACCACCTTCTTTGGCTCATGTTCAACTCTTTTTGGGTGAAGAAATATTTCAACCTCTTGTGGTAGGTGTAAATTTGGATTTTCTCTCCATACAGATAGTGTCGCCAAATTTTTAATACGAACACATCTGTGGTCAACTCTAGGTCTTGGGTAGGTGCAAAATTGGGTCTAGTTTCTGAAACAACAAAATTTTTTGTGAACGCATCTAGAAATAGGTGAATCTTTCAATAAACTAGGCAAAGGTCCCAACAAACAGGCAAAAATTAGCGTCATCTTCAACCTCAAGATGACTGAAGGCATGCTAGCAAAATAGATCAAAAGCCTTTGAAACTAGCATTATTCTTATTGATCCACTGGCTATCTCGACACGATTTCTTCACCAACCTTGTAGTCCTACACACCATGTATCGTTTGAGATAAATTTCAACTCAGTTGGTTAAAAAACCAACAAGTTATGAAGCTCAAAATTGAGGTACCTTAACACAACTTACCCATAATTTTGGGTTTTAAGGTTCTATTAGTCCGAGCAATACAATGTTTATCCCTTCGTGATTTTTTTTTGGCAAACTTGCTCCTTATCTTGCTCTAAAGCTAAAGGAATTGGACCCATGTCATAAATTATATTATGGAGGATGAATTTTAGAGTCCAAGTTATGAAATTCCTAACCTTAAATGATATGAACCAAGACGTCTCAATCATACAATATGAACTTGAATAAACTTGTAAAGAATGTAGTTCAAATTACCACAAGATAAAGTCAAGTTATATCAAGCGAAGTTAAGTTTTATTAAAATTGAACTCAAGTTGCAATTCACTTCACATTGAGAAGAATCAAGTATCATTTACGCAATAAGGCTTGAAGATACTCCAAGTGGAGATTTACGATGGATGATTAAAATCTAGATTTATGGTCTTTCATTAATGTATTTTAAGTTCTAAGACTTTTCATTTATTTTAGGTTACATTTACATAATAACTAATAATGATCTTACAATATAAAAGGTACAACTTTTGAAATGTCGAGTTTCATTTTGAGACTATACATGTAGTTTATCTTTGCAAAATAAACTTTTAAAAGTTTTAATAATATCCTTAACTAAAACAAAATTAAAAAATATCATTAACCTTAAAAAAAAAAAATTATTATCTTAGTTAAATGGAAACATTTAATTTTTTATTTCAAAAATATCGTTGTAGAGTTTAAAAATTATCCTTAAATTTTTAAAAGTGTTTAAAAAATACACGTGAGCTTTTACAAGTTTCATTAATACCTCTTCATTAAAAAAACCTTAAAATTATTAGATTTTTTTTTTAAAAATTTTAAAACACTCTTGGACGAAATTGTTAGTACCACATTTGAAAATTAATATTAATACTTTTAAAATTTTAGAATTTTTTATTTTACTTTCTTTAGAATTAGTATCTTTTATATATATATATATATGAGAAGTAGATCCATTAATTACTGGGTCGATCAAAAAATAAGTTAATTAAGCTAATACCTCTAATTAAGGATATTCTAGAAAAAACATCTATATAATCACTATTATATATTATATTTATAAGTTTTTCAAATTTTTTTTAGTAAAACTTTTAAGAAATAAATTACAAAAATTCAAATTTGGTAGCGTATTTGTTATTTTGTGGCCTCAACCGTTTTGTTTATAAATGGAGGATAAAAGATTTTAAAACTTTTTTTAATAAATATTGAGAATGTTAATGTTATTTTTAAAAGTTTATGAATATTTTTTTAAATATAGTTATTATTAATTTTTTTTAAAGAAAATTTAAGAATATTATTAAAATTTTTAAAAGTTTTAGAAATAATATTATATATATATATATATATATTTTTGAATGAATTTGATAATTTATTTTACACGAATATTTAATTTTATAGATATATCCATAGAATTGAGACCTGTATATCGAATCCTTCCTCCCGCCAAACCTCCCAAAGCCCTAAGTCTGCTGGTCTCTTTTAAGTTCTACTTCTTGCTCTCTGCTTCTCCTCATTGTCTGCAACTCTCTCTTCCATTGCCACCACCATCTCCGTCTCTAAAACCCTCGAATTCATAGTTTTCTCTCAATCTCCACATTGTTACGCATCTCATTTATCCAATTTCGTTGTTGAACATCCACTTCTCACTCTCTGAGGATGAGTTTTGCCGCTTATAGAATGATGCACTGGCCTACCGGCATCGAGAATTGTGATTCAGGCTTTATCACCCATTCTCGCGCCGATTTCGTACCCCGCGTCACATCTCACGCCGACGAGCTTGAGTCCGATTGGCCGCCGCGCCGAGAAATTGGTCCGGTTCCGAATCTCGTTGTCACTGCCGGTAATGTCCTCGAGGTATATGTTGTCAGAGTTCAAGAAGAAGGTGGCAGAGAATCAAGAAGCTCTGGAGAAGTCAGACGGGGTGGCATTATGGATGGAGTCTCTGGGGCCTCGCTCGAGCTTGTTTGCCACTATAGGTATAATCCAAGTTTTGTGAATGTACACAAGGAGTTTCGTGTTAGTATGTTCAATGTTGTAACTAGCTTGTCAAAACGTACATCATAGAGCAGCCTTTTGCGAGTTCCTCGATTCTGGGTCTTTTTATTGCGTCTCATTTTATACTTCTCATCAAATGAGTGACAAGTTTGCTGCTCACTGGAAAGAAAAATTAATGTGACTAGCAATCTTGAGTAAAGGATGTCCCTTTATTTATTTCTGGTAAGCACTTGCTTTTTTGTTTAGTGATAATTTACTTTTCTCGGGCCTGCATTGCAGGTTGCACGGTAATGTTGAGTCCATGGTAATTTTGTCTAGTAGAGGAGGTGATGGTTCCAAGAAGAGAGATTCGATCATATTAGTCTTTAAAGAAGCAAAAATTTCAGTGCTAGAGTTTGATGATTCTATCCATAGTCTCCGTACAAGGTAGGCTTTTTTCTTTCTCTCTTTCACTCTCTTGTGGAGCTTATATCCATGAGTATTAGTCTCTTTTTATTTCATCAATGAAATGTTTCGTTTATTGTAAAAAAAAAAAAAAACATTATTGGCAAATTAGACCATCTTCTCTTTAAGTTGTATATATATATAATTCGTGGAATGTAAAATCGAAAGACTGAAAGTGTAATTCATTCCAAATGTGCATGGTCCTAGTCTTTCTCCATGCCCTCGATTGTTGTGGATTTACCCTGTCTAGTATCTTGACCAACAATTTTCTTGGGTTTAATTTATTATGTGACTGATATATTGACAACCTAATTGTGTGTTATCCATGACCACCACGTAATTATCCTGCCCCTCCAAATTATTTCCTAATTGGTTCCTTCCTCCACTAGACAGATGTACAAATGTACTATGCTTGGAAAGAACTTGTGCAAGATGATACTCTGGTTATTTATTATTTAGTTGTCAAATTTTCTCTGGCATTTCACAATTACTATTGAGTGGAAATTTTCATTTGTAGCTCAATGCATTGCTTTGAGGGACCACAATGGCTTCATTTGAAAAGAGGTCGTGAATCATTTGCTAGAGGTCCAGTGGTAAAGGTTGATCCTCAAGGCAGGTGTGGAGGAGTTCTTGTTTATGGTTTGCAAATGATAATACTTAAGGCTTCTCAGGTGTTTTTTTGCCTTTCACACTTTTTTATTTGGATGTGCATGACAACTTTATGCCATGCTTTGTTGACGTGTAGTTCTTAATATCTTTTATAATATATTGGATAGAAAGAGAAACTATGTTGTGTTAATAAGTAATTCTATCCACCGCCTTGTGTTTACCACTATCCTTCAATTAAGTTTCTTGGTTAGCATTGAAATCTACTAAAGTTGACTTTCCTTACCCATGTTTGCACGTTGAGTTAGATCAGATGTGACTAGTAGTTTTTAGTGATGATGGTAGTCAAACTCAAATTAATGAAGGTGACATATGGAGAAAATGTGTAGAAGATTTGTTTGATTATACTTTTGAGCTATTTTGGTAAACCTTAATGGACATGGATGATTGCCTCTTTATCTTTTTAAGGAACTATATTCTCTTGTATTGAATATTTAAAGCATGTCAAGATTTGTGCACGTGTGTGCACAAATGAATGCCCCTCCATCAACATAGAACTAGAGGCAAGTGAAGAAGAAATGGAGATTTCCAATGGCTGCTATTTATGGACCCAAGATGGATTGGAATAACATCTGATAGACATAAACAATGTTATGATGTCCCTCAAAAGTGATTATGGAGAAGCTTAAGAGACTTTGTAGGGGAATGGACTTCCCTAGACATTGGCCAAAATTTAGCGAAGTAGAGCGTCACCTCACTGCCTGGTTTAGGTGTGGGCAATCTTAATATTAGAAACAGTAGCCTTTCAACTAAAGGGGGCTGGAGATTCTTAATTGATCCCAATGCTCTTGGAAGAAGGGTTATTGTTAGTAAGTATAATTTGTCTTGGATCAGCTGGATATATATATTTTTTTTGATAAGAATGAGTAAAAAATAAAAGAATACAAGGGCATACAAAATTCCATGAAAGGGATCCCAACTAAAGAAAGGGGCTCAAATCATGCAAAATAATGCATAAAATTACTACAAAAGGTATTTGAAATCGAAGTCCAAAGAGAAACATGAAATCTAAAAAGAGACCAAACATCACTTGGATCTCTCTCCAAACCTTTAAGAGCTCTATTATTCCTCTCACTCTAAAGATCCGGATAGTATACACCCCAACAAGCCATGAAAACCGGTCTTTGTCATGAAAAGACGGATGGAGGAGGAACTCCCCATTCATATCATGTCCCTATAATGGGCAAGCAAGAAGTTGAATGTTTGAAAGAAAAAAATTCCAAATGGTCACGCAAACTAACATCTCCAAAGAATATGGTCTAGGTCTTCCTTTGCCTTTCGACAGAGAATACAACAAAACAAGCCAAATAATGAGGGAAACTTCCTCAAAGTCGATCCAAATCATTAGTTCGTCTGTGTAAAACTTGCCAGGTACAGACATTCACTTTCTTTGCGATCTTAATCCTCCAAAGAGGGGGGAAAAAAAAAACAAAAAACTCACTAGTGGGAGAAGGGTCTATCAAGCAACAGAAGAAAGATTTACGAGAGATCCCTCTTAAGGGTGGGGCTCTAGACACAAACATTCCTTCTCCCACGCCTAAAATCAAACTCCCCTATCAAGGACAAGAGAGAGACAACATACTTTGCTTTCCTATTGGACAAGTGACTGAACCCAAAAAGATTCATTGGAATGTTGTGCCCACCCCACCCTTCCAAATGTTTTAGAGGTTCTTGGTCTACTATTGCTAAGTGTTGCCTTTTAGTGGACAAGTGGTATACTCCTAATGTTGGCAAAGGAAAGAAACTTCGGATTTGAGAATTTTTTTGGATTAGAGATGCTCCCCTTATAGTTTCCTATCCAAGGTTGTAGGTAGTGGTTATTTCGATTGGGTCATCTATTCTAAAGGTTTGGGTTGAAGCAGTTAGTAGTTAGGGCTTGAAATTTAGAAGGAATCTCACAAACATCACCTCCTACTTATTTTAAGTTGATTTAATTTGTAATTACAAGAAGGGGCTTATTTCTAAGAGGAACCGTTTGGTGGCTGGTGTTGGGAGTGATTCCTCTATTTTTCTGGGTTCTTTTGCTCACTATTTGATAGGTAAAATGACAGATATTGTGGCCCATTTAGCCTTGATTGAGGAGTTTTTGACTAGACTTGAATGGAGATTATCGTATTTGGATACCATCCCTTATAGTATTTTGGATCTTGAATCGTGTTTGGAGTATTTCAATGGGTATGATTGGGCCACAAAGTTGTATTCTCTGTAGGGGTATCTTGACCACAATTAGTATCTTTTGAGAAAAACATAATTGAAAGATTAAACACAAATCAGTCTAGTAGCATCTCTTGGAGGAGGAGTGAGTACAAGATGTGACTTTTGTGGGGTACCATGGGTAAAAAACAATAGTCATCATGAGACAAAACTTCTACGTCGATTGGTAATAATCAATGTAACTTTGTAAGTGTTGGTAGATGAAAGGAGCATGCTTAATCTGTTCCATCTTGATAAAGCCTTACTGACATGGCAAGTACTTGACAAAATGATGCTCCTATGTTCGAATAAAATATGGTGTACTATCCGTAGTTTTATTTATAAGTTTGAATGGTTAGGTCAAGCATCCACGAAAGAATTTCAATCCTTCCTTCCTATGGCGGATAGATTAAAATTTGAAATATGTTTGTTTTCTTAGGCTCCTTTTGCAATTCTCTTTTTCTTTTTTGCCTTGTATGTCTGTAGCTTTCATTTATCTTAGTGAAAGTTTGGTTTCTCATGATTTGTTTGTTAGGCTGGTTCCGGTTTGGTTGTGGATGATGAAGCTTGCGGTAACATAGGTGCAAGTTCTGCTCGAGTTGAATCGTCATACCTAATTAACCTAAGGGATTTGGATGTGAAGCATGTAAAGGATTTTGTATTTGTACATGGTGAGTGTGTATTGGAAATTCCTTGATTTTCTATTATGCCTATCCTGCTTTATTTTCCTCGTGTTGTATTTTTTTTTTATCTATTATTATTTTGTCTCAATTTTTAGTATCCTATAGCATTTTAACCATGGGGACATTTAGAAGAATTTAAAGAATTTTGACGGCGTTGATCATTCTTCTTTGGTTTAAATTGTTCATTAAGTTTTTCTTTGAAAACATATATTTTATTTTGGAATAAATAGAGTATCAAGACGCCATAATGCATTATGTTCATGGCTTACCCTTTCTGATCAATAGGAGCATTTTAGAATTACTTGTCCACTCAGAAAGAGTTGTCTCATTGAAAGCAGAATGAGCATTGGATATCAGATGATTAGAAGAAGCAATATAAAAGATCCTCAAAAAGGCGCTAATATATTTTTTGGTGGTTTACAAGAGGATGTTATATTTAACGAAAAATGCTCATGCAGACCTGAGCAAAAGTGTGGCGTCTGTACTCCCTTCAGGAAGAAGAGTGAACCACCCATTTTCCTCTTCTCCATACACACTCGTTATTACCTTTCATAGAGGATTTTCTTCATTCGCGAATCTCCAAAGCCATTTCAACAAAAGAGAGCATTATTCCAGTGTTTGAAGGATCCTATTCCCAGACCCCCCACCCCATAGAAAATAGGAAGGGAAGTCCACCCCCAATTGACAAGATGAGTACTTCTTTTAAACTCGTCACCATCCTACAATTAGTCGTTGACTCACTTACATGTCCAAATATAAATATTTAATATCTTAGACATTTATATTTATACCTATCAAACGAAACCCATGATTCAAACGAACCATTTTATTCGCCTCCAAATCATTAAGCTTATTTAGTAATAGAAATGTGATGGATTAGTTTTCTGACAAATTGAATTTCGGTATCTCTTCATCTCCCCTTGCTTCTTTATTAAACAAGATCTTAACAAGAGGAAAGGCTTGATGTACGAACTTTTTGACCAAAGGTCACTTACTAGAACCCCCAAACTTCTTGTATTCCATGAAATTTTGGTGTAGATTTTGTATTTACATTTTCAAGTGTGGGGTTCTGTTTTTTGATTAGAGTTGAGGATGGTGGTTTTCATACATTTTCTCTTTGTAATTTGTCACCTGTTCAATGAAATGTTTGTTTCATTCTTTTTTTAAAAAAATAAAGTTTAGTTTTTCATGAAAAGATCAATATTTGAATCAATCTTTCTTGTATGATATTTCTGATGGAAGATTTCTCTATTTTCTAGGTTATATTGAACCTGTGATGGTGATCCTCCATGAGCAGGAACTTACCTGGGCCGGCCGTGTTTCATGGAAGCATCACACGTGTATGATTTCTGCGCTAAGTATTAGCACAACCTTGAAGCAGCATCCTCTAATATGGTCTGCCAGTGTAAGTATAAAGCTGGATCCGTCCTACCAGGAAGATCATAAACTTCACCAACATAAACTGTACAGATATAGAATTTTTATCAAATAATTTATTTCATTTAGACCTTTTTAATAATCGACATCTTTGTAGAAATTACACATGGTTTTATTGGGCGTTGAAATTACAAATATAGCATTTTTGTCAAATGATAGTTTGAATCACATGAGTAATAGTGTATCAATCCTACTCTTTTCATTATATCCATGAAAAGTTTCATTTCTTGGACTAAAATAGCAGTATATCAATCATTATCCATATCTGTGATAATATTTCCAATCCACATGTAGGTACATGGTTTCAGTATGATTATTTTTCCCAGAAAAGGGGCATTATTATGGCTTTTATTTCATTTAGAATGCCGTATGAATGCTAATAGCTGGATAGTTTGTAAATTTGTTTTCCATGTTGCCATATGTTTTTCACAAACCATCACAAATTGGTATTGCTCGTATCGTAGATAGAGAACATGACAGAAGATCTTTAAGATAAGGAAGCCTAGGCGTGTCAGAAAGCTACTTGGATTTGACCAAGTGTTGGGTTCATAGTTCCTTGGGAGTTGCCGGCTAGGTAGTTATCCACTTTACATGGAAGAACGTGCTTGGAGTCTTTATACTTTGTAGAAATGCTAGAAGAATAATGTCAATTTGTAAAAATATAAACATCCACTATAGCTGTACTTCAACAGGATCTGTTCTATAGGTCGTACAACTTTGTTCTTGAGTTCTAAAAGATATAAACATCCACTTCTAGTATAAATATTGATGTACCGTGAGTTATGGTGATTTAGGCTATATTTGCTTGTTCCACAAGAAATTAAGAGTGATTTGATTACATCAGTGAGTGATAGTAATGATGATGTAGATAATAGTTTTTAAAATATATATTTAGAAAGTGGCACGCTTTATTTTTCTGTATTGATTCTTTATGTTCTTTTGTTTTGGGTTTGTGTTTTTGTTTTTTTGGTTTTGGTTGAGCTATTATGTTCTACTTTTGGAAGTTATTATAACTTTTATTGTAATTTTTTATTTTGTCAATAAAAATTTTGTTTTATTTTGAAAGAAAGGAATACTTTGATTTTGTATTTTATAATGACGTTATTTTTTTTAAAATTGAGACTTACATGTCATGCAGCAGTGATGCGTGACACATTGTATCTGTGGAAAAGCCTCTAGCCTACCTTTGATCTCTTAAAACATTGTTATGTCTATCTCTTCTTGACAAAAGCTGGGTTAATCTTGTGGCCTGTATTTATTTCAATTGTGTGGAAATAGTGGTAGTTGCACAAAAAGTTTCATAAAAGGATTAATGTTTGATCAAGATGCTCATTGTTCAATTACAAATTCCATGGTATTCGTGGGGTGAGGGGGTATTAATTAGTTTCAAGTTACTATTAATTTTTCTTTTCTTAGAACTCTTTCAATTGACAATAATTTTCTTTAAGCTTTTACCGTTTCCCTTACTTTGTATGCTGTAGAACCTTCCTCATGATGCTTACAAGCTACTTGCGGTGCCATCACCAATTGGTGGAGTACTTGTTGTCAGTGCAAATAGTATTCATTATCACAGTCAGGTAGCATTCAATTTATGTTCTAGTACTTTTAATAAACAAATTATTTCTGTTAAAAAAAATATTTGTCCGCCGCCAAAAAAAAGAAAAGACAAGAAAAATAGAAAAAAGTTGGAAGTAATTTTTTGTATGAGTGGTCTCGTCCTCCTATGGCTTTCTCCACTTTACATTTTGGTTTTTAACATTGGAGTTGTTATCATACTTGTGTTGTAATCTAATGACCTGTTTTCTATTTCAGTCAGCTTCATGCATGCTGGCTTTGAATAATTATGCTGTTTCCCCTGATAGCAGGTTGCGCTTCTCTCTCATTTTCAATTTTTTTATTTTTGTTTATTTATCTACTTTTTTTCTTTGTATTTACGTGACTATTTCCTACCTCGTCTCTCTCATAATTATTCATGTTGGCTTTGAATAATTATGCTCTTCTCCTCCTTGAAATTGGAAAGATAGAAAGAAACATGTTATCTGTCTTATATCTTTGATCAGTTTTTAATTTGGTATTCATGCTGGGACATTAGGTAAATCAACTTTGGCATTTAGTTCAGTAATGCTGGATAATTTCTCCGTGGAACATTGTTTTTCTTTTTCCTTGATTGATTGAGAGGTTTAGGGTTGATGAGCATTTTCCTGTACCCTTTTGGTCATTGTCCTTGGAAGTTTATATCTCAATGTCGACCTAATTTCGTCTATTTTGTTAATTTTTTAATTAAGGAATGACATTCACATTCATTTTACTGAGGATTGTTGTGCAGTGCCCTTCGTTTGATTTCTTTCACCTGGTTATTTCATGGACTTCATCTTCTTGTCATTCCATTGCTTCCCTGGATTCCTTTCATTGTTGGCCACCTCAAATCTATTTATTTTTTTAATTATTATTTTTTATTTTTATTTTTGTGTAGAACAAATATTGAGAGAGTTTCACTAATAAATTATTGGCTCAAATACAAGATGAAGCCTCATATATATAAGGTAAACTGGAAGATAGGCTTAACTATCTAAGTTAACTAATGCTAGGCTTAACTAACAAAGTTAAGTAACCTGTCATAAAAAAAGAAAACAAAGCTAACCTAACAACCGAACTAAAAGAGTTGGGAAACTACAAAGATACTGTAAACTCTTGCTACTAAATAATAAGAATGACTGAACACATCAGTTTTGCTCAAATCTTATTGAGATGGAGACTTAATTTGGCTTCCTGCCACACTCTGCAAGTTGTCGAGATGCTATCTTAATTTTCCTATTCAGGATAAAATGTTGTGGTTCTTGCATCCTTTGGGATTCTTCTCTTGTGCTTCATTTCTTTCTTTATTTTTAAATTAATTTTCTTTTTTACTATTTTTTCCTTCATCTCTTCTTAATACCCCCTCTTCCCTTCGTCGAGAAATTCTACCTTATTTTTTGGGGAGCTTGCAAGAAAATCAACACCATTGATGTTTTTCAAAGGTCAATTCTGTAAACCGTCTTCCCTGTTGTTGGTTCTCCATAATTTTGACCACCTTAATAAGCACTATTTTTGTTCTCCTTGAACAGTTGGGCCAGGTTGACAATTTGGATTTTCTTTTACTCCCAACACTTATTGTAGGGATTTGTTGCTGTAGTTTTTCTCCGATCTTATCTTTATTGGTAGAAGCAGGGTTCTTCTGTTTTTGGAGTTTCAGGCTGTTTTCTTGGGTCTTCGGTTAGAATGAATTAAGTTATCAGGATCGAAAGGAGGTTTGCAGTGGTGTGCAATAAATGCCCTTTTGTGGGCTACTTCATCTTTTTGGTATTAGCCTTTTCATCTCTTGATTTTTTTTTGCCTCAACTTATGCCCTCGTCATTGTAATTCAGTCAAGATATGCCTAGATCAAATTTCAATGTGGAATTGGATGCTGCCCATGCTACATGGTTGCTAAATGATGTGGCCTTGCTGTCAACCAAAACTGGGGAACTATTATTGCTGGCACTTGTCTATGATGGACGGTGAGTACTTCCATTCTTCTTGGTGCCCATATAATTCCATTAGCAAAGCATTATCATTATAATTGTCAGCTTCTCATTGGAACATTTTTAGTATGCAATAATATACTTTGTTGATTTGCAGGGTTGTGCAGAGACTTGATCTTTCAAAGTCTAAAGCTTCAGTACTTACATCGGTTAGTTAGATATGTTGTAGTTTTCAGCCTGGATACCGTGATACTACTTTTCTCTTCCCTTTTAGTTGTTAGCTTGATTCAGAAGTGATGTTTATGTTTATATATATATATATTCTGTTTTACTATTGATAGAAAACATGAAAAAGTAATGAAATTGATGTTTATATATATATATATATATTTTGTTGAAATGATATGTAGGGCATTGCATCAATTGGAAGTTCATTATTTTTTCTGGGCAGTCGATTGGGAGATAGTTTGCTTGTACAGTTTAGTTGTGGAGTGGGATCCTCAGGATTGGCATCCAGTCTAAAGGACGAGGTTCGTCGGGCTCCATGAACTTAGTTTTGCTAGTTACTTTGGACTTGCTTTTGTTGCTTACTTTGGACTTGCTTTTGTTGCTTACTTTGGATAGTTCTAGTTAAATGTTGTTTCCTTGCATTTGGTGATTCTTACTCCCTGTTTTTCAAACTCAATCACACTTATGTCAGTTGGATTTTTTGCACCCTTTATTATTATTTTATTTTCTTTAATAATGAAGTTTCTGTTTATTTGCTGCTAGTGTATTCTCTTTTTTAGCGGAGAGCATTCCTTCTATTATTAACAAATATCAGCATATGACCTTTCATTGAGAAGAAGGAAGTTCGTTTATTGATAAAGTATGAAGTTGAATAAGTTCATTTATTATCGATATAAAATTTTATATTCCACAAACTACTATTTAGATTCTTCCGCTAATTTGTAGTTTAGCTGATCAAGGAAATTGTCTCATTAAGATGTTATTTTTACTCCAATAACTTAAGGTCTTAAGTTGAATTGATAGGAGATAATGAAGTTTTATTCGAGTTTCCTTTCATTGAGAATAAGGAAGTTCATTTATTAATAATTATGTAGTTGAATAAGTTCATTTATTGTTCATTTGAAATTTTCTTTCCTTGAACATTACATGTTGAGATTAGCTTATCCGTACATATTCCAAGTTGTCTTCAGTGCCTTGCATATTAATATTTTGTACACTTTATAGGTTGGAGATATTGAAGTTGATGCTCCAACAGCAAAGAGAATGCGTAGATCATCTTCTGATGCTCTACAAGATATGGTTGGAGGGGATGAGCTATCGTTGTATGGTGTTTCAAATAATACGGAATCTGCTCAGGTTATATATAATGGACAATGTGAACAAAGTTTCAATCTTTCTTAATCTTCTTCTCTTGTTTTGATGATGTTTTACCTTTATGAATAAATTGAGAAGGAACCAAAGGCTCCGATAAAAGCCAAAAATGAAAGAGAGAGAGAGAAGCAATCAAGAACTACCCAGTATGGAATGCCTGCAATTTATAGGTTCCCAGATGAATGTTACAAATAAACCCACTAATGATGGTTCATCATGTGCGCTTGCAAAAATGTTTGTTTGTTATATTTGGTGGTCAGGTTGTGTTAGGTTTAGTTTGTAGTTGATTAGTTAAGCTAGTTAATAGGTTCCCATTGTACAATCATCGTGTGTTAATTATTTCAAGTGTTATTGGTTTACTGTTTTTGACTTGTAAAAATAATGTATTGACTTATTAATATCAATAAATATAAACCCTATTGTCTACCTTCACCAAGATTTGCCTAGAGTTTGAGAAATAAGACTTATCTAACCATCACATTGACGAGCAATTCTTTTGGCAATGACGAGGCATAAACTTTTCCTCTAACTTACTAATAGTTGTATTTGCGTCGAGAGAAATATATTTTTATCTAGCATCTTAGTTAGAGAGAGAGTTAGAGGGAGAGAGAAAAGATGAGTGTTAGTTTCGATAGTGAACCATAACCAGGAAAATAGATGGACATTATGTTGCTCAGGATTTTATACACTTATTTGAATTCCTGCTGCTTGGTTTCCTGACATCAAGTTCTTTTCATGCACGCAGAAAAACTTTTCTTTCGCTGTTAGAGATTCATTGATCAATATTGGGCCTCTGAAGGATTTTTCCTACGGTTTAAGAATTAATGCAGATGCTAATGCCACTGGAATTGCCAAACAAAGCAATTATGAACTAGTTAGTAACCTAATAACCTTGTGAAATTTGGTATTCAATAAAAGAAGATATGTAATTTCTCTTCTTTGATAATTTGTAGGTTTGTTGTTCGGGTAATGGGAAAAATGGTGCATTATGCATTCTTCGGCAGTCAATTCGCCCTGAAATGATTACTGAGGTATAATATTGTGATATATAGACGTTGAACTGTAAAATGGTTTCTTTTAAAAAATTAATAGTTAATTTATGTATGGATTAAATTTTAATTTTTAATCAAAATAAAACATATATAGTTTACAAAAATGTTATAATAAGATGCGTTCCATTTAGGTATGAATGTGAATTAAACTTTATGGTAAAATATTCTTATCTGGATTATTATAAACAGCAGCCTTAATATGTCAGAAGAAGCTGCAATTAAAGCTTCCTCATTCCTGGCTTATGCCATCAGTTGTATTCTATGTTGTGTGGATTTGGAAAATTAAAATCATTCGTTTTTTTTTTTTTTTTTTTTTTGATATTCATTTGCTTTGGTTTGTTGACACAAAATTTTTCAGATTTTTAAATTGTATTGTGTGTTTCCAAATAACTCAAGGAGCAATCTCCAGCTTTTGGTTAGTTCACCCTTGTCTTTAAATTGGGATGTATTCATATTCTCAACTTGTTTTTATTCCTCCTTTTTTCTTTTTTCGTATCTTTGAGTATTTGTTAGTTTGCATTATGTTTGAAAATCCATAGGCTAAGTGGAATTATTCCTCCTTTTCTCTTATAGGGTAAGTGGAATTATTATGATTACATTTTCGTGGTATAACTTGTCCTTTGGTCTTCAATATGGTATAAATGAAATTCATGTCTTGCGAAGGAGGCTAAAAACTTTGATATCTGTTTAAATACTGTAAATGATATCATTCTTATATGACCGATCCATTGTTCTCGGTTGTAAAAAACAATAAATATTTAAGCGAAATCAGTCAAATAAATCCATACAAAGAAAGTTCTGGTTATAAGCAAATATTTCCTCGGTTTGGTGACAAGCTGACTTGACAATACTATGATTGTAGTAGCCATATCTGGCATAAACGTGCATTATGGATTTTCAGGTTGAGCTCCCAGGTTGTAAAGGCATTTGGACTGTTTACCACAAAAATACTCGTGGTAGTAGCGCTGATTCTTCTAGAATGCTTTCAGATGATGATGAGTATCATGCATATTTGATTATAAGCCTTGAGGCTCGCACAATGGTAATTTATTTTTTTTCTCTCTTTCTTGATTTGATTTTAGGTTTACAGTGTCGATAGGGTTTGGTGGTGAATTTATTTTCTCATGATTTTAGAAATAAAAGTGAATTCCACTTGCATGGCTAAAAAACGATACAAAATGGATAGGACAATAAAAAAAGAATCGAGAGAGTATAACCTCTTAGCTAATAGCTTCCATTGAGTTTCTTTCGCACTCTTTTAATTTTCTTTCCTACAGCGTTCTGTAAGGATGCTAAGTAGAACCTTCCGTGGAAGCTTGTATGTAATATATGGGGGCAAATGATTTTTCACTCTTAATATTCTAGTTTATTAGGAGTACACCCAATGGAACCCTCAGCACTCAGCCTTCAACCTATTCCTCTTCCGTAGATTCTTCTTCCAGTCAAGTTTTTCATATGTATTATCCCTCTCCAATCTCAAGTGTCCTTCAACTACTTTCAAGGTCATTTTTATGTTCTATGCGATGGGTTCAAGTAGTTGCATAGATCAAAAGTATTACTTCATCCTGTACGAAATAGAATATTTTTATGTTGAAAATTTGGCAAGATGATAAACACTGAGCTTCCCACCTCTCCTATTCATATCATATGGGACACAATGGTGATCATTACATAGAAATCTTTTTACGACTATAATAAACAGGAGTGTACAAATCCATACTCAACGATTTCTGTAATCTAAACCCTTACAGAGTAGACAAGACAATCCTCATTGCAAGACAAATGAAAAGGTCTCTTTAATTTGTAACAAAAAAGTTTGAAGAAAGTGGGAAGCTATAGGGTGAAATTAGAACCATGTTTTGATGAGAAACACTTGAGCGGCCCAGTTGGTCTTTCATATGAATGGATTAAAATAAAAAATCTCATTTTCAATTGTTGGGATATTGAAACTTTGAAACATATAGGAGATGCATGTGGAGGTTTTGTTGAGGTTGTCAAAAAGACTCCATCTCATGTAGACCTGATAGAAGCCACCATCCGAATAAAGAAAAACTCATAGGTCAATATAATCAAAGACTCCCCTTATGGTCATGTGGAGGTTTTGTTGAGGTCTACACAACAAAGTAGAGCAATAAACCCCATGCTAGCAAAAATAATATGCAAAGGAAATCACCCTAGAATGGTTAAGTTCTTTTTGAAAAATAGTGCATAAAGCCATTAGCACGAGTGAAAATCTACGAAAAAGAATGCCTTACATGACTTTATTTACAACTAGGCAACTGTGCAAAAAAAAAAAAAAAAAAAAAAACGAATCACAAAGCCACTTATGTATGCAATGCACATATGTTCAAAATTTTTGGAAAAAGGATCCTCAATACCTTTGGATGACATCTCACTTTTCCTAGGAAGGTAAAAGATTTGTTGGACATGGCCTTAAAGTATCACCCTTTCAAGAATGCAAAAGCCTTGCTATGAAAAAATCTCAATATGGCCTTCATTTGACTATGTGGATTCACGGAGAAGGCACAAACATATACAAAGCTCTTCGACAATCTTTTACCACACTTTATCTTGGTGTAAATTGTCCAATACTTTTGCTTCCTGTAGTCACTCATTGTGAATTGAGAAACTTTGTTTAACACATCCCTTCTTAAATTCAAATTGTCTCTTATAAAAGGTGGGTAGAAACAAAGGAGCGAAAAATGAACATTTTTGGTTTTGTTCTAGCCATAATAGAAATTAAAGACAAAATGTTAGGAAGTTTTTTTGTTTGAACTACGGCAAACATGGAAGCCTTAAGCTAGGAAAAAAGAGTAATAAGCTCCTATATTCACGTGTGTACCATAACGTTATTCACACACACACACACACACACACATATATATGTAAATAGATGAGCATTGAATCAAGGATTGTTTAATAACTAGACAAATAGTTGACTATCTACATCAATACACAATGTACATATAACAATGACCAATAGATATCTATCTTTGTTCTCAATGTTATCACTATTGTATTGACAGGTACTTGAAACTGGAGATCTCCTAACAGAAGTCACTGAGAGTGTTGACTACTTTGTGCAAGGGAGAACAATTGCTGCGGGCAACTTGTTTGGAAGGTGAGTGCCACCTTATTTTAGTTACGTAAATTACCTAATATTTGCTATATGAGTATCTAGGATGTCAACTTTTATAATGTTCTAAAAATAGCTCACAATGTGTGTTACTAAGCGAAGGATTAAGAACACAAACATTTTATTCTTCAAAAGGTAAGAGACTGCAAGACGTTGAAGGAAATTCTAACTCTTGGATAAAATGTTAAGAAAATAAAATTTCTAAACAATTAATTGATATGCTAGAAAGAAAATAACATGAAGCAAATAAAATCTTCCTATCAAAAATGATTTTTGAATTCTAGAAAATGAAAAAGTAAATCTTACTTCGGTTTTAATGTTTAAAAAGCATGGTCACATTTTTTAATAAAGAATAAATGTTTCTATTTCTATTTCTATTTCTATTAATTTATTTTTTGGTATGTCTATACTCTCTGTTTCTCTTTATTTCATTATTGTTGTTGGATACAGTTTCCTTTCCTTTAAAAAATAGTAAGGTTTTTTTTCAATGTTTTGACCTCTTGTTTGCCTCTTTAGGCGTCGAGTTATCCAGGTCTATGAAACTGGTGCACGAGTTTTGGATGGGTCTTTTATGACTCAAGATTTGAACTTGGTAGTCCCTGGCAATGAATCTGGTAATGGTTCTGAAGGTTGTACTGTGTTGTCTGCATCTATTAGTGATCCATATGTCTTGCTGACTATGACGGATGGAAGTATTCGATTACTTGTTGGAGGTATGTTGAAGGATCTTCAAATTGTGAGCAGAGACAATGTGTTATCATATTAGATTGTATATTTAATTAATTTAATATATTGTCATGTTAGTTGCTACTTGCCAGGAAACTTGTTTGCTCTACTAAGTTTTATTCTTTGTTAACAAAATTGATGTTTCGTAGTTGGTGGGACAACCCCATGTTTGTATGCCCCAGGCATGGTTTAACGATGAAGCACAAAGGACAAAAATTGATGTTCAAATTTGGTTCAATAGGTGTCTCAACTACCTTGCTCCCAACCAAATTTGTTTCTCTTAGTTTATCAATAATATGTTTTCTTTAGATCACAAAGTTACCTTTTTTGGATCTTGCAAATTCCATTATGAGGAAGTACTTTAGTATTCCTAGGTCCTTGGTCTAATATATTTTCTTTGATTCACAAAGTTACCTTTTTGGATCTTTCAAATTCCATTCCTAGGAAGTGCTTTAGTGTTCCTAAATCCTTCATCTGAAACTTACTTTGCATATCCATGTATTACATAATACAATCAAAATTAAACCAAACATCATACCAATGTATCCTACCAAGTCCAAAGGCATTTTGAGTCGCGTCATTTACTTAAATAGCGAACCTAGATATTTCTCTTATCTCAATCTAAAATCTTGTGGAAAATTTTGCGAATTCATGATGATGAATTTTTTAGTTAAGACAGATGGTAGTTGTTGTCAACAGGGTTGGGAAAATTTAGAGAACATAAATAAAAAACCAAATACGCGTCCATGTCATACTTTTTTTAAAAACAATTGACATGTTTCAGCATTTTGTATTGTGTCACTTGTCCTTGTCTATGTTTCTGGGGTTGTGTGTTGAATAAGATCTTTGATGTTGTTTATCTTTGGTATAAGGATTAAGGGACTATTGTTGTTTTATTCACCACTTTCATTTATGTTTACAATGTTTTGTTTTGTGTCAGTATTTCACATGCTTTTACTTTGTCACAGATCCTTCTTCTTGCTCTGTTTCTGTATCTGCACCAGCCGCCTTTGGGAGTTCAAAAAAGTGTGTATCTTGTTGTACTCTTTACCATGATAAGGGCATTGAGCCTTGGCTTCGGATGACAAGTACAGATGCATGGCTTTCTACAGGAGTTGGTGAGACAATTGATGGTACTGATGGCTCACTCCAAGATCAGGGTGACATATATTGTGTTGCTTGTTACGATAGTGGGGACCTTGAAATATTTGATGTGCCTAATTTCACTAGCGTTTTCTATGTTGATAAATTTGTTTCTGGAAAATCACATTTAGTTGATTTTCAAATATCAGACTCGCAGAAAAGTTCTGAGAGGTTGGATGGAAATTCTCAGGAATTGAATAACAATGGTAGGAATGAAAGTTCACAAAATATGAAGGTCACTGAGGTAGCCATGCAGAGGTGGTCAGGGCAGCATAGCCGCCCATTTCTTTTTGGGATATTGACAGACGGGACAATTCTTTGTTACCATGCTTATTTATTTGAGAGTTCAGACACTGCCTCTAAAATTGATGATTCTGTTTCTATGGAAAATTCTGTTAGCTCAAGTAATATGAGTTCTTCTAGATTAAGAAATTTGAGATTTCTTCGTGTCCCCTTGGACATACAAGGAAGGGATGATATGCCAAATGGAGCATTGTCCCGTAGATTATCTATTTTCAAGAATATTTCTGGTTACCAGGGGTTATTTCTGTGTGGGTCAAGACCTGCGTGGTTTATGGTATTTAGAGAACGCCTTCGAATTCATCCTCAGGTACTTGTCTAATTTATTCCTGATAGTGCATGACGTTTAGACAACATGAAGCGTTGGCGTTCCTTTTGTTGTAATGTTGTTTTGAAATATCATTTTTGTTTGATGTTGACAAGTTGCTATACTTCCTATCTTAGTTTCCTTGGGAGGATCTGTTATTTACTTTTAGTCCCATTAATTACAATTAGTCTGTAGGTACATGTGAAATTGTTAACTTCTTTATAGGATTCATTTGTCTTGACGAGACTTTATTCTGCTTCGAAAGGAAGAAAAAAGTGAGTGTTAGTTGTCTGACAAGCTTTCATGTCTTTCTTGTTTTATTTGTCTATATTTATTCCTTTTTATTTGTGGCTCTTATGAAATTATTATTTTTTATTTGTGGGTTAATGACCAGTCACAAAATTCATTTTGGACTTTGATCGTTACTTTCTCGTTCAGGCTGGTTATTTGATGAGAAAAGATTATCATAATTCTATTGCTTCGCAAGCTATCTATGAAAATTTTAAAAATTGTAGAAGTTGTTGTATCGACCCGACATATTCTTTTAACTCTTAGTCTTGTAATTTTGGTTAGCATGCTCTCTGGAGGGAAGCTTAGACTTTAATTTTTTTTTCCTTTCCTTTTCTTCTTTGATGTGGATTTATTTTATGGCAATTAAAAACGCATGTGTAATTTCCTTACTGAGACCGTCTTGCCTTGCCCAGCTATGTGATGGACCCATCGTTGCCTTTACAGTGCTACATAATGTCAACTGTAACCATGGACTTATATATGTCACGTCACAGGTTAGAAATTTTTATAGTGTCCTGTTTTAGTTCACCCTCCCACCCACAATTATTGTGTATGATTCTTAGCATTTACTGGTGTTTGCATGTCCTAGGGTGTTTTAAAGATTTGTCAACTTCCATCTACATCAAACTATGATAATTACTGGCCGGTACAGAAAGTATGTTCCTCCCTCCCCATTCTAATTTTATTTTTATTTGAATTTTTTTTTCTTTCGTTAACTTTAGCTGGTGTACAATATTTGAATTCTGCTCAGGTTCCATTGAAAGGAACTCCACACCAGGTCACCTACTTCCACGAGAAGAATCTGTACCCAGTTATAATTTCAACACCTGTGAGTACTTCTATATTTTCTTTCTTCCAACTTTTTTTGCTTCTACATGCTTACACTACAACTGATGCTTTGCTGTGTACTGTGGATGACATCATCTGAAGAGTTAGAGCTCACAGTAAAATTTTCTTTCATTATCTTGATTTTTGCTTCCATATGAACTAATGACTTACGCAGCAGAATAAAGAACTTCAATATTTAATAAGTTCGTACTTCATCTTCTTCCGTTTTCCCTTTATTGTATGTTTGTCACGAAGTTTTCACATTATGATGTAACCTCTAGTGCATCATCTATATTTCATTTATAGATTTTTACCCGTAGGATGAAAATAGGAATGTTATTCTTTGAATCCTCAAATGGAATTTGGAACCTATTGATGTTTATTGTAAATTGTTTGGAAACGAAATAGGAACTGAACACATTGGAATTGTGGAGAACTTCTTTCATATTTCTAACGATTCAAAAATACATTACTACATAGTACGCTAATATAATTTTTAATTAGCATAAGTAACATTAGCCAATAATAAATTTTGATCTATTTTATTATTCTCCTATTTGATAATGATATTCTTTCTTTTAACCATTTATTTCATATTTCCCAATAACCACTAATTAAAATGAAGGAATAATATAACTTTTATGAGACTAACTTTGTTATATTGGAGTATGGTGGTTAAGAAATCCTTGTGGAGCTTATAACTTTTAAGCATTAGTCCCTTTTCATTTCATCAATCAAAAGTTTCGTTTCTTATTCAAAATAAATATAGACTATAATAGAAGGACAATTACGGATATAAAATATTTTTTATTTTTATTTTTATAATATCTGGTAAGAATGAATTCTCTTTTAACAATTTAATTGGTATGATCTGATAATAATTAAGTAAAAACTGATGCAGATTAGTTTAATTTTCTAAAAGACTCCCCCCACAAAGGAAATTGCATTGTGGATGACGGGAAGCTCTCTCCTCTCCTTCCTTGCGCTCTCTCCTCTCCTTCCTTGCGCTCTCTGATTAGGTTTCAGGCGGTTCTTCAGCGTCCTTCTGTTCCAGTTTTCTTTCTTTGATTCATCAGATTTCTGTCATCTTCTCCCAAGTTCTCATTGATTTTGATGGAGTTGAGGAGTTGTTGTCTCAACAACACATATTTCTGTATTTGGAAATGATATATTTTTTTTCTAAGACCAGGATTGCAAGAAGATTATTCCTCTTTTGTTATCCTATTTATGTTGGTTTGAGAATTTTTTTAGTCAAATTGTTACATAATCCGGTATATCCAAATTTCTTCAAGCAAGAAACAAATGGAAGTGGTACTGCCCCTCTGTGGAAACATAAATTTTCATATAGTTTGACCATTATCTGGTGGCAGAAAAGTGTTGCAAGTTTCACTTGGATTATCTAAAAGGGTTGATTAACATTTTGGGATATACTCTTAATTATGACTCTTACCCCGGAATTACCTTGCTCAACTAATGATTTGTAAGCTGTGGAGCCTAATTTAACAACTGTATATTTTTCTTCCCATCGGAGTGCAAACTTATGCTGTAACAATGATGTGGCATATCTTCTGCAGGTTCATAAGCCGTTGAATCAAGTGCTTTCATCTATGGTTGATCAAGATGCTGGTCACGTTGAGAATCATAACTTGAGTGCTGATGAACTGCAGCAAACTTACTCAGTGGAAGAGTTTGAGATTCGGATTTTGGAACCAGAAAAGTCTGGTGGCCCTTGGCAAACTAGGGCTACAATTGCTATGCACAGTTCTGAAAATGCCCTTACCATTCGCGTTGTTACACTTTTGGTCAGTTCTTTTGCTTTTTTCCCCTTCCCATGTTAATCAAGCTCTTTCGTTCGAAATTCTTTTTCACAAGGATAGGGTGTGATGAGTTAATAGTTGAAGACAAAAGAAAAATAGTATTATCCTTATGTAATTATATTGGGACTATACAAGGCTCTTTGATATAGGAGAAAGATCATTTATAAATAAGGAAAACACAGGAAAACAAAAGTAGCACAATTATTTTCGTAAATGTGGACAGCTACTGTTTATTAATTATTGTTGTAGCATGTATATTGTATTATGAGTAGATGTAAGTTTCTTACATTCACAAGTTTATTAATCATTTGACCTTTAATGTAATTTGGGTTTCGTGTATGGATGTATATATGCTGACTCCGGCATATGAAATGAGAATTAGCATTCTCTCAAAATGTTCATTAGTTCACATGGCATCTAAGATTCTTATAGAACTCCTCCTTGTTTAGTACAACAAATGTGAAGTTATGAGAATTTGAACCTCTAACCTAACCTGACTGTTGAGCTAGGCTCATGTTGGCTCTCTTGCAAGAATGACTATGGTTAGACACTTGGAACATCACTAGTGGCTGTATATTGACATCACTCATCCAAGTATGATAATCATCCTTTGGGGAGTCGACTCATGTTTCATGAACTTAAAGAGATCCTCTTCAAGACCAACAGCATATGTCATGTCAAGTTGGTGTAAGGGAAAAATCGAGTTATAACTGATAGTTAACTTTATCAACAAGAGCAATGGTCTTCTAATAATAAATCCCATGTTTTTTGTTAAAGTCTCTGGTTACCAAATGGCTTTGCAAAAAGAACTACAATAGTTGCATTTTATGGTAAACACCCATTTACGCCCCACCATTTTCTTGTTATTTTCCAAGCCATCGTTGTTATGATCATTCATCTTTCTATAATTGCTAGTTTCAATTTGGATTCTCGAAGACTTCCTTTATATACTTCAAAGTATGTTGGGCTAGTAAATAAAAAGATAGTGGGTAGGGTTTTAGTGGCAGCTAGGGTTCTAATGCTAGGGTTTTTGGTTCAGATACCAAGTTAAAGATAAACAAACAAATGCAATATTTCGTATATGTTTCTAGGTGATATAAGTTGTTGCTGGTGTAAATTATCCTGCACATTTTTTCTTAATTTTAAGAAAGGTACACGGGCCTTTTATAATAGAGAAAGCCTAACTAAATACCTAGATATAAGGTATAATTATAGAAAATAAATATAACTAAATCCCTAGATATTAGGTAAGCTAGGGGTCATTCTTTCAATACTCTCCCTCAAGCTACATAATAGATATCATGTTCCCAGCTTGAATACTAACTCAAGCTACATAATAGATATCATGTTCCCAGCTTGAATACTAACTCGTGAAGCATTGAACTACAAAGTTCTTTTGTTAATACATCTGTTAGTTGGATTGTAGGGGCACAACTCATGAAAACTATCTATTCTCCAGTTTCTCCTTGATAAAATATCAGCACGACTTTGATAGCTATGAAGGCTTTGAATAAATTTGGTCAAGGTGGAAGATCGGTAGTTATGAAGACTCTAAATAAATTTGATCAAGGTGGAAGATCAATAGCTATGAAGGCTCCGAATAAATTTGGTCAAGGTGAAAGATTAGTAGTTATGAAAACTCCGAATAAATTTTGACAGGATGGAAGATCGGTAGTGATGAAGGCTCCAAATAAATTTGGTCAAGGGAAAATTAGTAGCTAGGAAGGCTTTGCGACTAATCAGATCTCCTAGATCTCCTAGTATAGAATGACTCCGATACCATGTTGCAAGTGTAAATTATCTTACTCATATTTCTTTTTAATTTTTAGAGAGGTACATGTGTTTTTTATAATAGAGAAAGACTAACTAAATACCTAGATACTAGGTAACAATATAGAAAAACAGATCTAACTAAATACCTAGATATTAGGTAAGCTAGGGTTTAAAGTCATTCCTTCAATATAAGTTCCGCTTACAACCATATATTATAAAAACAAACATAACCATTTTCATAATTCAACGTTAATGAAGACGAGTGTTCTTTTCATGCTTGTTTATTTGCAGTTTGATAGAGTATCTAGCTTGGGAGAAACAATCGGACATTAAAGGGATAGAGTGATCTTGAGAAGTAACTTGGGATATCAAAAGATTTAACACCTCATTATGGCATTGTGGCTTCTATATGTGTCTTTTAGTTTTATTAAAAATAATGATATTGTGGCTTTTTTTTGTAGAACACAACCACAAAAGAGAATGAAACACTTTTAGCAGTTGGAACTGCATATGTGCAAGGGGAGGATGTTGCTGCCAGAGGAAGAGTGCTTTTATTTTCAGTTGGAAAAGATGCTGATAATTCGCAGACCTTGGTATATTTATGAATATTGTTTCTGAACTTTCTTTAACCATATTATTACCCATTTCTGTTCTGTTGGTTAATGTTGGAATTTTTTTTTTAAGGTTTCAAAAAAATTCTGTGTTTTCTCGTTGATATTTCAACCTGTGGTTCTTGTCTTCTCTCAGGTTTCAGAGGTTTATTCGAAAGAATTGAAGGGTGCTATTTCTGCTTTAGCCTCTCTGCAAGGTCATCTATTGATAGCTTCTGGTCCTAAAATAATCTTACACAAGTGGACAGGTGCAGAGTTGAATGGCATTGCGTTTTACGACGTTCCACCCTTATATGTTGTGAGCTTGAACATTGTACGTTCTACTTTCTCACTGCAATTTAATCTCTTATATATGATCTACATATTAAATCTAGGTAGATGATCTTGAGTATTGCTGTTAATGGTCAAATTTATTTAACAATGTGTATGGCCCATGTTTTTAAGTTCTTGAATGGGGAGGAAGTTAATGACATACAAACTTGAGCTTTGGATCTCGTCTTTACAGTTAATACCACATTCTACAAATTTTAGTCTATCATGCAAGAATTAATTCATTGGAACTATTCGAAACAAATCTAGAAATTTGAAAATGTTTGCGATTCACGTGGACGTGGATGAAGTTCCAGTCTTACATTTCCTAGACCTCAAGCCTTTCTCTTAGTGTATGTATTTGGGAACTTCTGCAGGTCAAGAATTTCATACTTCTTGGTGATATACACAAAAGCATTTACTTTCTGAGTTGGAAAGAACAGGGAGCTCAACTTAGCTTGTTGGCGAAGGATTTTGGTTCTCTTGATTGCTATGCAACAGAATTTCTGATTGATGGAAGCACTCTTAGTCTTACTGTCTCTGATGATCAAAAGAATATTCAAGTAAGCACCTTATTTGAATCTTGCACTCCCTTTATTCAAATATTTATATATATGTATGCCACAACAGATATTTTATTATGCACCGAAGTCGACTGAGAGTTGGAAAGGGCAGAAGCTTCTATCAAGAGCTGAATTTCATGTGGGTGCTCATGTGACGAAGTTTCTACGGCTACAAATGTTGTCTACCACTTCAGATAGAGGAAGTAGTACAGTTTCTGACAAGACCAATCGCTTCGCTTTGTTATTTGGCACCCTTGATGGAAGTATTGGTTGTATTGCACCTCTTGATGAACTCACATTTCGTAGACTGCAGTCATTACAAAAGAAGCTTGTTGATGCCGTTCCCCATGTCGGTGGTTTAAATCCGAGGTCGTTTCGCCAGTTTCATTCAAATGGAAAGGTTCATCGAAGTGGTCCGGACAGCATTGTTGACTGTGAATTACTATGCCAGTAAGTTGTCCCGAACCTTTTTAATAGACTCAATTAAAGTGAGACAAAGTTGTTAGGAACTACGACACTCCACAATGGTATGATATTGTCCAGTTTGAGCATAAACTTTCATGAATTTGCTTTGGGCTTCCTCAAAAGGTCTCATACCAATGGAGATGTATTCCTTATTAACCCATGATCATTCCCTAAATTAGCCAATGTGGGACTCTCTAATCCTCACAATCCTCCTCTCGAATTTGTACACTATAGAGCCTCTCCGGAGGCCTATGGAGCTCTCGAACAGCCTCCCCTTAATCAAGGCGCGACTCCTTTTTCTGGAGTCCTCGAACAAAGTACACCCTTTGTTCGACACTTGAATCACTTTTGACTGCACTTTCGAGGCTCACAACTTCTTTGTTCGACATTTGAGGATTCTATTGACATGGCTAAGTTAAGGGCATGACTCTGATACCATTTTAGGAATTACATCTTTACACAATGGTATGATATTGTCCACCTTGAGCATAAGCTGCTTTGGGCTTTCCCAAAAGGTCTCATACCAATGGAGATGCATTCCTACTTATAAACCCATGATCATTTCCTTAATTAGCCAATGTGGGACTCCGTCCCAACAATCCTCAACAAAAGTGACCCATAGTCATCTAATGAAAATGTAGTGTGAGATCCCACATTGGTTGGGGAGGAGAACGAAACACCCTTTATAAGTGTGTAGAAACCTCTCCTTAGCAGACGTGTTTTAAAAACTTTGAGGGGAAGCCTAAAAGGGAAAACTCAAAGAGGACAATATCTACTGGTGGTGGACTTGGACAGTGATCACATATAATTAACTCCATAGACTTAGACCTTTGTGGCTGGTTGCTTGTATTATGTGATTAATGGCTCATAATTATGTTCCCATCTGTGGCAGCTACGAGATGATACCGTTGGAGGAGCAGCTTGAAATTGCTCAACAAATTGGGACAACTCGTTCGCAGATTCTCTCAAACTTAAATGACCTCTCTCTGGGAACAAGTTTCTTATAATTGCAGGAGACTCATGGATTGTATAGACGTGTACTACAATCAAAGTTAGAATGAAAAGGGATAAAATGAGAGAGAACTGTCTTGAACTGTGATATCCATCCCAGTAAGTTAGAACACAATTTTCATGTCATATATGTACCAATAGCAATAGCATAGGACAAAATGTTAGATGCTTTGCCTCAAACTTGTATTTTCTTTTTACCAAATGTTAATGTAGTTCAGTATATTGATCTTTATAGTCCTTAATTTAAGATTATCATTTACTTCAAGATTGTGCTAGACCAAAAAACCATAGTCAACAAATAGTTTCACTACTCGGTTGTTTCCAAAAAAAAAAAAAAAAGAAATCTTAATTTATTGTTTTTAATTTCATAATTCTTATAATGGGTTAATGGATGGAAGTCAAATTGACTTTGTCTTTTGGGAAGATTTAAGAGAATCGGGATTAAATCATGACCTCTCAGTGGGCATTTGAAGATTTGAAAGTTTCTTTTGTGGGGGAGAATAAATATTCATAAATTATTAGGTAGATCTCAAATTGAGGGTAGAGTGATTCGAATTTTGTATAAGGAAGTGTTAATTTCTTTTGTATAAGGAGGTGTTAATTTCTTTGATTTAAAGGTTTTTTGTTTCAACAAAAGCTTCGAGCGTTAGGTTGAGGATTAAGGTTGCCTTATCAGGTTCAGTTATTTCTTTTTATACGCATTACATCATTTATGCAGTACGTTAAGATCTCATGTTTTCCTCATGAAGGTGGGATGCCCTGCTTTGTAGGATGTCAGACTTAGATTATGTCATGGGGGTGGGGGATGTAGGGAAATGCTAGGGCTAATAGATGTCAAATCTTAATTCAAATTTTGAATTTTAATATGAATCTTAAACACAAGTTTATATTGTTTACCGACTATGTGACCTAGCAAGTCTTTTAGGGGAGTGTTCAAGATCAAGACTAGTGTTATGTTTTGTGTGTGGAGTGGAAATGGTTAGTCTATTGAAATCCACGCTTCATAAATCCGTCCAAAAACGAGGGATCATACAAGTGCTTAAGCCAAAATTAGGTACCAGACTCATCAAGTTTTAAGAACTCAAAACCCAGAAGTTAAAACCTCAAGACTAAGGTCTTCAGAACATAACCCATGATTATGCCTTAAGGTTAGATTAAAAATGGTTCCCCAGCATGAGTAATGGACACGATCAAGAGCCTACAAATAGACGACTTATTGAGTATTTTATACTCGCTCTGGTTTTCCATATTTTTTAGGTAATGACTAGATATTGGTCAAGGACAAGAGTAATATGGAGCGGTGTCATAGAGAGACAACTTAGATTCAAGAGCCTCTACTAGTTTTATCTTTTTGTCTAGTCTAGTTTTTTACTCCGTCCCCTTAATATATCTAAACTTAAACTATAGTTTGAATATTTTAAATATACATGTAGATACGGTTTTTTATGTTTTAAATTTCTTAAGTCTATTTTTTTTTTTGTAAAAGCGAAAAGTTTATCGTATTTTTACTTCCTTCAGTCAGTCCACGTCGTGATCCGTTTTTTAAAAAGCTAAAAATTCGAGTCGTGATAAAGTGTAATTGATATGAAATTTGTGCCAAATGAGGAATGCTCTCAATAACCTACCGTCAATGTTGCACGAAATGTTCGTGATGCATATGATCATTGGATCAAGACCAATGAAAAGGCAAGAATCTATATTTTGGGAAGCATAACTGATGTTTTAGTCATAAAATTAGAAAGCATGACTACAAAATATGAGATGATAGAATCCATCGAATATTTGGAACTTTTCTATCAAATTAAGCATGATGTCAAGTTAAAATACGCATGAAAGAAGGGACAATGAAAAATCTAATGTGAAAGAACAATAAAACTACAATGGCCTCAAATGGAAAAAGAGTTAAGGTTGATAAAGCTGTTAGAGGAAAATGGACAATGAAAAATTAATGATGTTGACGGGGATGAATAAAGGGTTTGACATGACATGGGCATGCGGCCATGGGCAACACGCCCTGGACGAGCATGACCGTGACACGGGGCATCCCACCTAGAAGAGGAAAATATGGGCTTTGGGAAGCACCGCGTGGTAAGAGGTAATTGGTCACCTTGGACATGATTAGAGTACTACCTATCATTCTGTAAGGTCATGATAGCTTTAGGGCATGACGTGTGTAATGTTCTTGTCTTGTTCAAATCCTTACGCTATCATTCTGTAAGGTCATGATAGCTTTAGGGCATGACGTGTGTAATGTTCTTGTCTTGTTCAAATCCTTACGCTAGCAAATCTTGGCATAACCTCATGGGCTAACCCTAGGGTAATGTGTACTAATAACACACACTATCTTCATGACATACTTAGAATTCATGGCCCTAAAGTATATATGTCTTATTTGTGTAACACGTCATCCTTATGAGCTCAATTCAGTGACACCATATTTGTCATAATTCTTGAGTTTAGGGAATCTTCGTGAATTCTTTTAAGTTGGTCATTAAAGGTATTATTTGAATTTTATTGTTTGAGTCTCGAGTCATCCTAAATATGTTCTTATCAATATAATATCATACATGAATTTCCTATAACCTTTTATGTGTTCGTGTTCTTGAGTCTTGGTGGCCTAAGGGTTGGTGATGTGCTCTTTTCTTGGTACCTATCTTTGGAGTGTTTTCATAATTTCATAGTTTTTAGGTTCTTAGGCCAAAGGTTATTCTTAGAGCTTATAAACTCAGATAATTTTTCTTAAGTTAAAATAGTTTAAACTATAAAAAAAAATACTCAATAACTATCGAGTTGATTTTAATTATACCTTAAACTTTGAAAAGTTTCATTTTCATTTTTCTGAAATTTGAAAGTTTATTTCAAAGTAACTCAGGTAAGCTTTTGTCATTAAATTTATTGACAAAAAAAGAAAAGATAAAAAAACTTATATTTATTATGTGAACAAATTAAAACACATACACGAAAAAATAAATAAAGACATAACACATCTATAAATCATTATTGACCGTGTCTTTGTCCTTTCAACTCTATATCTTTAATAAAGATGAATTAGTTAAATCTAATGTTTATCATAATTGACGAGTGAATTGAGTTATGTCAATTAGGTCATAATTTAAGTTCGAGATCTAGCTCGGATTCATCATAACCCCGTTGAATTGATGGTTCCGACTTTTGACCAGACGTAGAGGTAAGCTTATGAGTCTCCAATGTCAAAGTGGATTTCTTCTTGCCTCGGCTTCGGCCATGGCCTTCTTTAGCAGCCAGCGAGATGCCCTGCGACGACTTTGTGCAGGTTCGGATCGTCTTTGAGCTGTCTATAGCCATCTCGCTCGTGGACGAGGGGCCCAATGTCAATTCCATGAGCTTGGCCTTCTCGCACTTATGTTGCTTCATATGACCTCCTAAAGCTTGTCCACTTACTAATTGCTTCTTGCAAAAAAAGCATTCAAAATATCCACCCCTTCGTTTTGAACTCATAGCTTTCAATTTCACTTGTTGATTGATCTCCACAAACAACAAAAATGAGAGTCATAATTATAGAAAATTTTAATTTCATATAGTTAAAATATATAATCCCCTTTTGGATATATTAGTCTAATTTTAAATTTTATAAAATTATAATTATAATAGTAATAAAGTTATTAAGGCCGAAACCATTTTTTACTTAAAAGGAAATAATTATTATTTTGTGGTTACTGTATTTCTCATAATTATATTTATTTTTAGGATTTTTTTTTTATTTTTAATTTACTTTAATTATGTTTATCAATAATTACTAAAAATTTATGCCACATTTATTAAAAATAAATCTACAAAATAAAGTGGGTAGTGTTAGAGATGTGTATGGGTTGAGTTTGGTTGTGTACGGGTTGAGATGTGTCCAGGTTAGTTGGTTAGGTGACCCGAGCAACTCAAATAGAAAAATATTTTGAAATTCTATTTTTGGGTTGGGTTCGTTAGATTGTCGAAATTATTATTTTTAATTATTAAAAAAATCATATTTATCAATAATACATGTTAACTTCGTAATTAAAATTTCATCAAATTTAAATATCAAACTTTTACACGCCCTAACGCATTACTAACATCAAATACAAATGTTAAATATTCTTAATAGATTTAAAAATAGAGTAGAATTGAGTTTAATTATATATTTTTTGAGTTGGTCGGGTTGATCGTACAAAAAGAAATATATCAACTACAAATTTAACGGAGTCTTTGGTTTTCTAAGAATTCAACCCAAACAAACTTGTATGGTTTGGATTTGGTAGTTCAGATCGATCGGATTATCAGATCTAACGAACACAGTATTATTTTTAGATAAACTCAATCATAGGCATTGAAATAAAACCAATTACATGGTAAAAAGGTAAATTAAAAATATATAAATCATGCAAAAACCTTGAAAAAATATTATAAAATAATTAAAAAAAATAGAAAATAAAAAATTACGTAAATAAAATTACCTGGAGATCAAAATAATGATAATATTTTCCTATAGCTTTTATTTTATAGTTTATAGGGATAAGGACTTTTGAGATTATGAAATTATTAACATTTTATAAATAAATGTTTAGTTAATCCTATAATTAATTTATGTAATTAATTGTAGCATGTTTAGTAATTTAACAATAGAATATTCTAATTTTGTTTAAATTTTATAGTTAAATATGATTATTAATAAACAAATATTATCCCATAATTAATTTTCATATTATTTAATAAAATCTTTTAATTATTTTTAATCTATTTTTAATAAATGGTTGTGCTATTTTATTTAAGAGTGAGAAATCAATTTCAGATTTAAATAATTTAATAATCGAGAAAGAGAAAGATTCAAAAACTTTTTATATTTTACAATTAAATGCAATTAAAGGTTAGTATATATAACATAATTAGTTTTTGTTTTATTTATTTTTTATAAATAATCTAATTTAATAATTTGATTTTTTTTAAACTAAAAAAACATAGGAAAGTTAATAAATGCATGCTCGGAACATTTCTTAGTTTATTTGAAATTCCATTGAAATAACCTCTAAAAATAAAATAATTAGAACATAAAAATATTATAAATGTAACAGTAATAAAAAGAAAAAACGAATCCCTAACCCACCTTCTCAAAAAAAAAAAAAATAAATAAATAAAAATCTCCGCACTCCGAAATCTATTTGTTGGATATCGTGTGGATTTGACATCAATACGGAAGGAAGAATCATCCTAACCCACCTAATATACGGGTCCTTTGGGAGTTCTTCAAGCTTTAGCAGATACACAAAACTACTTTTTAAAGAAAATTTGCTTCCATCTAGAGGTGATACGCGTTTATTCCGTATCGGACCATCCATAGCAGTCATATCAATTTTACTAAGCTATTCAGTAATTCCTTTTGGTTATCGCTTTGTTTTAGCAGATCTGCAGATCGGTGTTTTTTTATGGATTTCCATTTCAAGTGTTGCTCCCATCGACCTTCTTATGTCAGGATATGGATCCAATAACAAATATTCCTTTTTAGGTGGTCTACAGGCGGCTGCTCAATCAATTAGTTATGAAATACCATTAACAAATTTCTATTTTTTGTCTTATTTCATCTATTTTCATTAGGTTAGTTTAAATTTGGGGTTAGAAAAATAAATACCAAAATTATCTGCATGTTCTAGGAATTTATGTCATGAGATTATTGTAAGATAGGGTCAAGAATCGATTAAAAATTGACCAGAAAACGATTGGAAAAAGTGCCAAAAGGAAGAGAGATGGCAAAAAGGAAAAAAAGGAGAAATCTAGGCAACAATGACAAGAGCATGGTGTTCCGAATATTCCAACTAGACCTATAAGACGATCCAAGATAAAGAAGATTCAATAAACATTCATTTTCATCTACAAAATTGGATAGTTTCGGTTCAACCTCCGTTTCATGTGTTAGCTGATTCGATTGAGGAAGAACCATTTGGAACTTCAAAAATGAAGGTTTGCACGTTTTAAGTATAGGATGAGGTTGATATAAATAGCATATAATTTCTATGAAAACTTTATTTATTATTTTAATTTCATAACTTTTGGGTTGGACAAAATGGTGGAAGTTACTTATGAAAATGGTCCTAACTTGTTTTTCCGTGGACATTTGAATGTAATGGTGAGTAACATATCAATCATGGTCACTAACTTCTATTTACTGAGCACATGAAGAGGTGAGATTTTATTATTATTATTTTAGAGACTATAAAACCAACATATTAGTATGTAAAAAAATAGATTTTTGAGGAATGAAATTGAGTTTTCAAATTGAGACTAGCCTTACAAATTTGAGTATTATTTTTGTCATTTCTAAGTTTCAAGCAATTTTGTTTTAGATTACATCCGAGTCATTCAATCAAGTCTTGATCAAGTTCGATTGTGGAGTGACTCAGTCTAAAACAAGGTTCCAAATCTTGTTTAGAGATCTTTGATCTGAACAGATAATCTAATTCGAGCCATATCTCTTAGTTGATCCGAATTTTTGTACAGGGAGGTGTTAATGATTTGATTGAAGGGTTCTTACTTCAGCAAGGTTGAATTATTGAATTGAGAATTAGAATTGTCTTATCAATTTGGTACATAGCCTAAGTCTCATCTTTGTGCCCTATTCTAAAATTGATTTTATCTTTCATTTATGCCTATAACACTCAAAAAAGGAAGGAAATTAGCTCGAATAAGAATAAGTCGTTCATGTGAGACCTAAAGCATCCAAGTAAAGGAAGTAAGGGATTCAAGCAAGGACAAGGGTCTTAAGCAAGTCATTTCTATATCCTAACAAGTAATATTGGGGAGTTACGACCTTTCGAAAAAGATTGGAAAAGAAAAAAAAGTAAGCGAGGACAAAATGGTCATTTTTTCAATTATCAAGGAACTTCTCGATTTTTAATTTCTTATCTTTAAGGAATTTCAAGATGCTCCATAAGAGAAAAATGGATGAAATATTTTTAGAAAAATTTTAGAGGAAGAAATTGAGTAACTTTGATGAAGGGATCGAGAGATGAAATGTTGTAGAACAAGCTACCGAAGAGATCAATTTTCTGCATTTCAAGTTGTAAACCGAGAACAATTTCTCAAAATTAAGGTTCCACTATAATAACAACAAAAAACAAAAACAAAAAAAAAAAATTATTATCTCTCCTCTACCCATGAGACCAAAATATAAAAAAGAAACACACAAACAAAATAAAAAACTTCAGATTTAAGAAAAACAGAAATGGTCTCCACCGGTAGAAGAAGATTTACTTGAGATGTCAATAATTTTATATTAATTCATTAATTCTAGTAAATCTCAAATGAATGGATTAAATTAAAAACTAGAAATATCTGTGAACAAAATTAAACCGTTAAAGAATACTGATAACACACTCCCAAGAAAAGAGAAAGGGAAATACCGATAGAAGACCCACAATGCTGTTAAAAGAATCAAAACAAAAAAAAAAAGATAAAATTTGACTAAGAAATTCTCAAATATATTAGGAAATTATAGTATCTTATAAATTGTATATAGGTAGACATTGTATTGTTAGACATATTTATATCCTAAGAAACATTAAATCTAAATTGGAAGATCAAGAATTTGTAGAATACTTAATAAAATTTAGGAATTAGAATTACGGAAGGAATTTGGTGAACATTTTTAATAGGGTGAAATGTCTTGGCATAAGTGAGAACAATTTCGAGAGACGAAAGCAAGCTAATTTGGAGTTAGATACAACTTCGGTTAAGACCATCCAAGTAAGTGACCTTAGTATCGGTATGATTATATTTGATGCTCACACGTGCTCCGTGGTTCTGCACGTGTTATAAATTTGATATGTGTGAATTGTTTATGAATCGATATGACTATGATATGTTATGTATGTATTATGATATGATAACTCTTACATTATTATGATGTGTTCAATGATATGTGTGAGATAGGATACGTTCCTAAATAGTATGACTAGAATACGTTCCTGTAACGGTAAGACTAGGATACATTCATGAAGCGATATGATTTATGATACGTTGGGAAACAATATGACTAAGGATATGGATATGGAAACAATATGATTACAAGGGTATGATTATGATAGATTGATAAAACGATATGGTTAGGCTATGTTCCTGTAACGGTATGACTAGGATACGTTTATGAAGCGATATGGTTATGATGCGTTCCTGTAACGGTAAGACTAGGATACGACATGAAATGATATAGTTTAGGATACGTTGGGAAACGATATGACTAAGGTATGTTTATAAAATGACTACGAAGTGTTTACGAAATGATACGATTATGTTACGACATGTGAATGATGAATATATATATATATACATATATATATACATATATATATACATATATACATACATATATATATACATATATACATATATATATACATATATATATACATACATATATACATATATACATACATATATACATATATACATACATATATATATACATATATACATATATATATATACATATATATATACATATATATTTATATGTATATATATATATGTATATTATGATATGATATGTAAATGATATGAAATATGTTATGGTACGAGAGATGTGATAAATTTGACATGTTTATGATATGATATATTGTGATGCAATATGTTATGGTATGATATGTATATGATGAAAATTGTTATGTCTAGAAGCATGGAATGTTATGATACGACATATTTATGGAATCTGAATGATATGATATGATTGACATGCAAAACGATCAACTAACATGAAATAAAACCCCGACGTATGCATGAAAGATATGAGAAATAATATGAAAAACAATATGATATGTACGAAACGCTAGCAGGGTTGTATTAAATGATAATGAAATGGAAAAAAGTTGGGACCTCATACATTATTGTGTGTTAATACATTGGGAGATACCCCTATTTCTTCACGATGGTACGGACGCGTACACTACTAGGCAAGAGAACGATCATTATTTTTGACATAATGCTGCCATGACGACTGCTTCTCGTAACGGGTGTCCAACATCGAGAGCTACCAGAGAATGCTCGCCCGACAAGAAAAGGGGGCCCAAGAGGTGCAAACCGACTGGTGGGTCCATATTCACATGTGTGGGCCGTGTTGGAAATTAATTACACATCCATGCTGCCCGTTAGGATAGCCGCCGTAGGAAAACAGACTGTTATGATAGGTCTCGTCATTGCATTCACATGTTCTTGCATTTAATCCCAATAGTGGGGTCACTTACTCAGTATTTCTTTAAATACTCAAGCTATGTGCTACTTCTATTTCAGGTTAAGGCAAGACATTCCTGTACGGTCGACGACGGCATCGCAACTCGAGACCATGACACATGCATAGGGTAGTCGCATTTATTTTCTTAGACTTAGGCTAGAATATGATGTTTTTAATTTAAAACGTTTATTTATTTTATTTAGTTTTTTGTTGTGTCGTTTTATAAAAGTGTTCTCAAAACACGTAAGTCTATGTCTGTGTTTTAAGATGAAAGTTATGTTTTATGAAAGTTTAAATGAAGTATTTCTGCATTTAATGTTATGATATGTATACAGTAGTGACCTTAGATTAAGTAGAAAATTTCGGGTAATTACATATGGTATCAGCGCTCTAGATTACAGATCTTGTAGTCTAGCTGTGTAGGCTTGGGATGTTCCATGGTCCTACCGTCGATGTCCCGTCATTGTCAGGGATGTTGTAACGACCCTAAAATTTTACCTATTTAAGCTAAGGTCATTACTATACCTTGAAATGTGAAATTTACATTAAATGGGCTCTTATCATAAATGCGACTTATACTCGCCTTTTATTACCTCGTGAAAAAGAAAACGAATACAAGGGAAAGAAAGGAAAAAGAACAATACTGGAATAATTGATTTAAACTACCCTAAGATTTATTATGCGATTACAATTCAACCTATACTAAGCTATACTAGTGATGCAAACCGAATTCAACCTATACTGACCTATACTAGGAAATGGAAAACAACTACCCTATGCATGTGCCACGGTCCCGGGGTGTACGATGCCGCCGTCGATCTCACATGGGTGCCTTACCTAAAGTAGCACGAGGCTTGAGTATTTCTAGAATACTCAGTAAGTGACCCCCTATCGGGGTTATGCAACAATCACATGCAATGAGATGAAGGGACCTATCTTTCATTTCGTTTTCCCTACGGCGCTGTCCTAACGGGTAGCTTTGGACGTGTACCATATACTCTACACACAGCCCATACGTGCGGGTATGGGCTCACCAACTAGTTCGTACACCGCTGGGCCACTTTCCTTATCCAGTGGGCATACTCTGGGAGCCCCTTATGCCGGACACCCACTAGAACTAGTAACCGTCACGGCAGCGCTATGCAAAGCATAGCGATCGTTGTCCTGTCATTGAATGTACGCGTCCGTACCCTCGTGATGGGATTGGGGTATCCCCCCAAATGCATGAACACACAAAAATGCATGAGGTCCCCATTACTTCTACATTTGTCATTAATGAACATAACCCCACTGTCACATCTCGTGCTTACATGTCATTTCCCATTTTTCATTTACGTACCATACATATTACTGTTGGGGTTATATTTCCAGGCAGTTTATCGTATTTCATGTCATACAATTCATGTTGTTTACCTTCAAATATTTCATACAATTCATGCAGTTTACCATACATCGAACTAACTCGCATACATAGCATACATTCACGTTCACATGATTACGTACTTAAGCACAACAATTTAGCATACAATTTAATGACACGTGCGAATCCACGGGCACGTGCCAACACACAACAAACAATGCGTAACCTACGATGGGTGAGCAACTTACCTGGTAGGCCTTAGCCGAAGTACTCCCTAAAATATATATGTAAGCTCCTAGCTCCTCGTAAATGTTCTACGCTTCCGTTGGTGGTTGGTTCCTATTGGATCATTCGACACCTTCATTAGTATTTCACAAACATAATTAATTTCCAACTTCAACTTGTGAAATACGACCTTAAAATGATCTATTTTACCTTAAACGGGGCCGAAACTAAGTCTGGGAGGGTCGAAACGGTGACAAACGGGTCGAAAACAGGTTTCTCGAGCTGAATAAGCCGTCGGAGTCGATTAAGCCACCGGAGCCTAGGAGTGTTGTGCTGCAAACGTGCCACGTGGCACAACTAGAGGGCGACGCGTGTGCAGCGGTCTCGGGTCGAGCGCGCGGGTTCGAGTTGACCGCGAGTGATGGGCCGGCCTAGGCTAAAGGAAAACGTGTAGGTGGGCTGGGATGTGAGCGTCGGGTGTCGGACTAGACTTGCGAATCTCGGGTCGGTTGGGTTTTTGCTCTCGGGTCGTGGCTGGTGGGTTAGGCCATAACTGGGCTTTCTGGTTTGGGCTGAGGCGACTGGGCCACGGGAGTGTCGTGGGCCGCGGTTTGGACAGAAGTGGATTGGGCTCGGTTCGGGTCACAGGAGTCCGGCCTTCGGGTCGGACTTTGTCTTCTTCGCCCGTTTACTCACTGATTTTCCGACGACCTCTCTCTCACCTCGGTAACATCGTTTCGACGTCCTTTTACCCTCTTTTTTTTTTCCATTTTCGAGTCTCCTTCTCCCCCTAATTCCATTTTTGGTATTTGTTTGGTTCGTAAAGGCCTAATACTCCTGGATCTGAGAGGGTTTAGAAATCCGACGCTATGTCTCCCTTGCCCGACGGTGTACAACGTGTAGGACTCGTCTAAATCTACCTCTGGTGTGTGTAAAAGTCTCTGGGATTACTTTCGTTGCGTAAAACGGAGGTTTTGAGTCGATTTCGTAGGGTTTGGCTTTGCTGGAGCTTCGTCGGATTTTCTCTGTCTTTCTAGTTTTTCACTTTTCTTTTTTTCTTCTCTGCAGGTACCTTCGGGGTGGCTGAAGGTCGGGTTTGGTTTCCGTGGTGACCCAGACGTCGGCCGCCCTTTGTGGGTCGTGTGCGAACGAAAACTCCAGCGTTCGCTGGAGTTTTCAGTCCTGCCGATGACTTCCGTTTTTTTTATTTATTATTTATTATCTGATTCGTCACAGATGTCCTGCATAAGATAAGAAAACAGAAATGTTATTGATTGGTTATACTATGATTTCTTACTATTATTAAATGCAACTTTATATAGAATTTATAGTCTTGTTTTAACATCGAGTATAATATAATGGTCGACTAAATTGTATGCTTATGATATGTTCAATATGTAATATGAGATGAGCTGCATAGAAGTAGTAGACTTAAGAAAGGTTACATGTTAGTTTTAGAATCATGTCGCATAGAGAGCGTGGTAGAGGACGTTGAGGAAGAGGACGACCCCCTATTAAAAGAAGTGGTATCCTTACCACAATTGTACCCAACTTTAAATTCAAGGTGGTAGAGTTAAGGTTACCTTAAGGGTAATTTCAAAGGTAAAAACGTAGAGGCTGGTCCAACAAAGGAAGTTGGACCACGTTCGTAAGCGTCGTGAATGCGAGACGAAATGAAGAGACCTTAAGCACAATGACTATAGTGAGAGAACTCTCTAATGCCTTTTTGAAAAACCTACCAAGAATACCTCGTCCCCGAAGCCCTTATAGCATGACATCAATAGGATTAAAGGAACTTGAGATGTAATTACAAGGCTTCCGGGGTAAGGGATTTATCCGTCATAAAGTCCCTCCTTGAGTTGCGCCAACATTAATGGTCAAGTAGAAAGATGACTCGATGCGTCTAGACATCGATCATAGGAAACCGAACATAACGACCCTAGCTTAAATGAAATTTTGGGAGACAAATTAACGGAGTGGCATATGGACTAATACTACCACTCTCTACCTGACAAACCCCATCAATGTAATGGACTATGAGCCCCGCAAATGACCCCCGCAAAATTAACAAAAACTTGTGTTATGAGGAAAAGCCTAGGAAAATATTAGTCCATGGGATGAAAGCCTTACACAGGAGAGGTATTGCCTTCGGCAAAGCACTAAGACGAAACCAGCATACAGAAGATAGTCACATACAAACGAGAAGATAAGATAAGAGAAAAGTACCCCGATTTGGGAGAGTTGCCCTGGGCACGAAGTCAATTTGGTGTTCAATCCCTCTTAGAGGGGGTAACCCCGTACATGCATCTTCATGTGGAAACATATCATTGAATTCCTGCAAAAGAGACTTAAAAGCACTTGGCAAAGCATCATCAGTTTTTGGTTCATTGCTAAATACATTCCTTTGCACATAATTACAAATTTTGGTTCTTGAACTAACACATTCCTCATTTCCCTTTTCTTATAACCAAACTCACATTTTCTCTCTTTCCCTCAAAATCACTTTTTTCTGTGTTTGTTTTCACTCATCCTTTTCTCCTTACTTTTCTCTTCTTTTTTTTTTTCACTCTTCTCTCTTTTACCTTACTTTCTTCTCTCCTCATTTGTTCTTCATATTCTTTTCTTTTCTTCTCTAATTTTAATGGGTCACAATGTACTTCATATGAAGACAATGGAAGTAAAGTAAATTTCTTTCCGCAAAAAATAAAAGTATACTTGTTCATCAATCCATCAAATGTTACCTTTCTATCATATTGCTAAGGTCGGCCGAACAAGAAGTCCCCGCATGCATTGGTATGATATCACAAAGAACTTTATCTTTATATCTTCACAGAGTAAAAGAAATAAGAGCTTGAGAGTTCACCTTAAGTTCTTCTTTGTTTGTCAACCATTGAAGTTTTTGTATGGTTTTGGATGGGATGGACAGAAAGTTGAAGTATTTTTACAAGGAAACTACTTACCACATTTGTGCAACTTCCACTATCAATCACCAAACTGCATAGATTTTCTTTGATCAAACATCTTGTATGGAACAAGTTTTCTCTTTGATCTTCAAATTTCTCTTCCTGGATTTGAACATTGAGTATCATTCTTGTGATCAAAGATATGAAATTACCTTCTTCAATATACTCATCATCAAATGTCGCGACTTCTTCCATAATCTGTGAATCATTTTCCTCACATTCATCATTCGAATCAAGTATACCATTTCTTATCACTATAACTCTTTTATTAACACATTATTTGCTCGTGTGTCCAAACCCTTTGCACTTTCAACATTGAATAGAACTAGACTTCTCCCTTACCATCTTTGAAGCTTCATTCTTTTTACCATTGGAATTCTCAGTCTCCACTCTTTTAGCAGCCACAAACTTTTCTTTTGGTGACACCGATTCATTTCTATGCACAAAACTATCATTGTTCCAAGTTTTAGAATTTGGAAAGGTGTTAATTTGTGATGTGTACCTTTTTAGATGCTCTTTTTCTTTCTTCAATTGGTCTTCAATTTTGATAGCATAATGATACATGTCTTCTAGATATGGTGGTGAATTTCTATCAACAAGATGAGCAGTTTCTCGATTCAAACCTCTAAGGAATCTAGACATGGTGTCTTCTTCTTCTTCTCTAATGTTTGCTCTTTCCATCATAGTCTTCATCTCTTGATAATATTCAGCAACACTTTTTGTTCCTTGCCTCAAACCTTGCAATTTAGTTTTCAAATTTCTTTTATAATGTTTCGGAACATACCTTTTTCTCATGGCTTCTTTAAGTTCTTCCCAAGTCTCTATTGGATCCTCCTCTTTTCTTCTTCTCTCGGATTTGAGATGTTTGTACCAATCACCGACATGATTGGTAAATTCGGCAATAGCAAGTCTCATCTTCTTATTTTCACTATACATGCTGCAATCAAACACATGCTCACTCTTTCTTTTCATTGCAAGTATGCCTCAGAATTTGCCGTTCCACAAAAGGGTGGGATTTTGAGTTTAACTCCCTCATCTCTATCTTCATGTACTCTTTCCATCTTGCATAATATTTGCATGGTTATTTCTTCCTCTCTCTCTTCCTTCAACTTGTCTTTCTTGTACAACTATACCTTCATCTTCTTGTAATGCTTGTTCTTGTCTTTGTTGTTGTGCCCTTCTTTCTTGTCTATTTCCATCACCATTTCCATCATACCTTGAATTACTTGACGAATGATTGTATTAAGATCTGGTATCGGTGGTACTCCTTCTCCATCATGTGACATTTTGTTATCAGTAATAGGGACCTCTCCACACTTCTCACCAAAATTTCACTCAAGGACACTCGTGTTTAACACTCAAAGGTAGGCTTTTGGTACTAGTAAAAAATGTAAAGGCTGATTTTTTTTTTGTGCAATCTTGCTTCAAGCTTGATTATAACTAATTCAAGATCAACTCCCACAAGCTAAGACTAGTATCTCAAGTATCAAGAGCTTGAAATTTTTGAACAAAACTCAATTTGATAAGCTCTAAATACTTTTTTTTTTTTAATAATCTGAGAGAGACTAAAAAAATGATAGAAAAAGAATAACGTAAAGTAAAGATATTTCATCTCTAGAGCCAGCCAAAGAACGTCGACCAAATGCTCTGATATCAAATGATAATTGCCAACAGTGCTGGATTTGCAACGCTAGAGGTCCTTCTAGGATCCTTGCAAACTTTCACAAGTAAGACTAACTTAACGGATGATTCCAACCAAGAGCTGGTTAGAAGGACAAATAACTCTAGGATCAAACTTTGAATCTATGATGGTCACTCTTAGATTCAAAGACAACTCACTCCAGAATTAGATCAAGACTAATCCAAGGAATCGGTTTAATATCAAACCTAAAGCAATGTTTGAAAAAAAATAACAACAAAAAGGTTTCAAGAAAACAAAAGTTTTTTTTTGTATTCTACAATGATTTCAAACTTGAATATTACACGCCTTTAAATACACCAAAAATAATCCAAACATAATGACAATTCAAATACCAACCAAAAATAATCCAAACATAATGACAATTCAAATACCAACCACAAACTACCAATAAAAGCTATTAAATAAAAATTGTAAAAAATAAGACATGACATAAATAGTCTTAATTGTTAGTTCTACGAAAGACAAAAAGTCGGCACTTTATAATGTCAAGTGGTCTTTATTGCCACTCAATTATTTTCTTGATTTAATATGTTAATATTATAAAGATATTTGGGCTGAAAAATCTTTGTTTCAACCGGTAAATTTGCTAGCCTTTGAAGATGTAATGTATAGGCTTCTTAAATCTTCTTTACCCAGCTTCTTGTAATATGTTCTTTAGGTACATGCAAAGGATTAGTAGTTGGATTCGTATCACCTTATATTCCTCCTCTTTCTCTTTACCCTTGAAGGTCTCAGCTTTGTTCTTTTTGTCAAGCTCATACTTGCCTCTAACTTTGAAATCTATCTTTTCAATATTTGCATTCTTTTTCCAAGTGTTGAAAGTAGTAGACACTTGAAAGTAGTAGACTTAGAAATAGCATACCTCTTGGAGTTCTCCTTCTCCTAAGCTAGTTGCCCTTCAATTTTGATAGCAAGGTGTAACAATTCTTTTATATCAAAGTACGCTTGTCTATCCACTTGATGAGCAAGTTGTCGGTTCAACCCACCAAGAAATCTAGCCATTGTATCCTCCTCGTCTTCATCAATGCATGCTCTATTCATAAAGGCCTCCATTTCTGTGTAATATTCTTCAACACTTTTGGATCCCTATTACAAAGTATAGAGTTTTTGCTTGAGTACTCGAGAATAATGCTTAGGAATGTACTTTTTTCTCATTAATGTCTTCAATTCCTCCTACGTTTCAATTGGTTTTTCATAATTTCTCCTCCACTCAAATTTCAAAGATGTCCACCATATAATTGCGTAATCACAAAATTCAGCCACGACAAGCTTCAACTTTCTTTTTTCACTGAATTTGTTGCAATCGAAAACATGCTCAATTTTGCTTTCATATTGCAAATACTCTTATGGATTAGATCTCCCATATAAAGTTGGAATTTTCAGCTTTACTCCCCTTACTCCTCTTTCTTCTACTCTCTCATATTGGTACTCTTTCTCAATTCTTTTTTGTGCTAAAATTTCTCTACCCCTTCTTCGGCCACTTCCTCTTCCTCGACCGACATCTATCCCTCCCTTAGAATTATTTCCAGCAAAAAGGGTGACATTGTCATCCTATTCATTTTCAACTCCTTCATTCAAGATTACTTCGCTTCCTTAAGGATTACCTAAAGCTATTTCAATTCGCTCCATCCAGTATGTCAAAGCACTAATAACTTGATTCAAACGAGTAATAACCCCAGTTTGTGCTTCTCTCCAACTAGCTTCATTGATCTCTGATAACTCTCCAAAGTAGAGTTATATCAAGTACTTGTATAGTTAATTTTGCACTCATACTCACTATTTTCTCATTAATTGCTTCATTTATTCTAATTAGTATACATGAAATAGTCAATTGTGGTTTAATATGAAAAGAAGATCAATTTGCATAAATCGAGCTTAATTGTACATCTAATTGAGTTATTTGGTAAAATTTTAGAACATTTATGTTGAACCATGATGTTGTAGCAAATCTGGAAACAACCCTGCTTGCAAGTCTGGAAATAAATTGCTGACCCTGAAGCAATCCGGAAAGCAGACTTTGCGGGGATGACTTGGAAATTTTAATCCACATCAGCAGTCCACGTGGATAATTGGCTACCAATTTAGAAACATCATAGGTGGACAATTTTATCCTTTCTCAACCCTAAATGAGAAGAAACAACCATTATAAAAGGAAAAGGATACCTAAAATAGAGGGGAGCCACACTTTGGGAGAGAAATCGGATTAGATAGCAGCAGCCTCCGCTGCTGTGAACTACTGTGAAACCAGAGAAGAAGAAGAAACTCCTAATCCAGCAACTGTTGACAGCATAAGGAAAAGGAGACCAACAAGGATTGATTAGGGCAAAGAGGTGGACGTGAGAGCTCAAGGGAAGGGAACTTCCATTGACGAACGGCAACAAACCGGGATAACTCTCTATTTCCTTATTCTCTTTTCTCATTCCATCAATTTTACATGATTGAGATGCGAATTCCTCTATTTAATTCAGTTTGTATGGAGAGCTAAACTTTATAGGGGAGGCGAGAGAATTTTATATAGTTTAAGTATGTTGACGGTATGATTTTTAGTTTATTAAAGAGTTGTTGTTAATGATTTACATGTGTGTTTAATTAGCTACTTTACATACATAGTTGTTCTCTTATTCGGGAGAAGAGAGGGAGCAATGAAATCCTCTTTAATACTCTAGTTCCATAGCAAGGAGACTTGAAGAGTAATAGAAGGGTTAGGAATAATTCATCTCCTAGGGCCTTGTTAATAGAAATTACAACGATTATGGAAATAATCACCATTCATGACCCTCGGAAGTGGGCTTGGAAATCTATTAAAAGGAACTAAAATCTACCACAAAACTCAACAACTTATTTATTTAATCTCTCTTGGCCGTACCTTCCTCATTATAGTTGATTTTCTCATTATTTTCTGTTTTTCGACAGCAATGGCACTCTGCTTTAGTTTTGTCTAAGTAGTCAAAATCACCAACAACCATTTGAATGTTACCCAAAAACTCACTTAATTTCCAGCAATTAAATTTACCAAAAGGATAGGTTCTCTGTGGAATCGATAATTTACTTATTACTTGCTACTTGTGATAGTGTATACTTGCACTTATTCTTGTGAATTTTACATCATTTTATTATATACAACCACAAGCGATCAATCTCTCCTCCATTTCTCCTGTCTTGGTTCGTGGTTGTACAAACAATAGTTAAATATATGCTTAGGACCTCTCACACTCAACTCACTGATTTTACACTCACGGACACTCATGTTTATTACACACAAAGGTAAGCTATTTAAGAAAGTGACTAAATTATGATAAAGGTAGGGTAATATATGGGTAAAGCAATTATGATAGTAGTAAGCTATTCAAGGCAACCAAGATAAGTTAATTATGAAATAATAGCAAAATAAAATAAGAAATGATCAAACAAATAAGGGACACTGATATTTTTTTTTTATAGAATTGCACTGAAAATGAGTTAAAAAAAGAAAGGTCGTTAAGATTTTGTCTAGGAGAATGATCTAACTTTCTTTTTTACGCAATTTGGGCAAATTCAGAAGTTATTTTCGAGTTTGAATTAGGAAACAAAAATATTAGACACAAGGGTTATCGATTTAGATGGTTTAAGCAAAATGTGAATTGAAGTTTATTTCATCCTCAAATAAACATGCATATAGTCTAAAATAAATGATAACTACGGTTTATAATCACAATCTTAAGAATAAATATGATAAGATTTTTTGTTTTCAAGATTTAAATATGATCCTTGAAGAAGAAAATGAGAACAAAGTAAAAAGATATGAAGAATGGTGGAAGTGGCAACAAGGAAATAAATGAACAGATTTGAAGAAAATATAAACAATAAAATGAAAGATAAAATCAATTCTAGGGTAGGCCACAAAGATGCAACCACTCTGATACCAAATTGATAAGGAACCCTAATCCTCAACCCAACGATCCAAACTTTTGTTGAAACAAGAACCCTTCAATCAAAGAAATTAGCACCTCCCAAAGAAATTAGCACCTCCTTATACAAAATTCAAATCAACCTAAAGATAAGGCTAAAATTATATTGATCAAAGATCTAGAAGCAAGAATTGGAACATTGTTCTAAATTGAGTCAGTCCACAATCGAACTCAAATCAACCTAAAGATAAGGCTAAAATTATATTGATCAAAGATCTAGAAGCAAGAATTGGAACCTTGTTCTAAATTGAGTCACTCCACAATCGAACTTCATCTGTTCTAAATTGAGTCACTCCACAATCGAACTTCATCTACCACAGCAATGACATAAAACTTAGAAAGGACAAAAATGATCAAATTTCTAACGAGAAAGTCTCAATTTGAGAGCTAAATTTCATTCATCAAGATCTGTCTTTTAGGTTAATTTGGAGGTATTTAGAGTCTCTCCACAAAAGAAACATTCAATTCTTCAAAAAAAAAAAAAAAAAAAAAGTCAATTTGATAAATAACTTTACACCCTTTTGCCTACTACAAGAATTATGAAATTAAAAATAATAAATAAAGATTTCTAACAACTTATCAATCAAGTGCATTTTATAGCAACTTCATCCACTACTTCAACCGTGCAAATATTCACTTCTAAAGCTCCAAATGGTCCTTTCTCAACCAAATCAGCTTGTAACACATGAAATAATGGTTGAACCGAGCCTATCCAATTTTAGATGAAAAATGAATGCTTGTTGAGTCTTCTTGGCTTTGAATTGTGTAATCGATTTAGTTGGAATATTTGGAACACTGTGATCCTTATCACTACGTTCCACCTTGGAATTGATGGGAATAGTCCTAGATTGACTCTTTTAAGTAATGAGTCCTAGTGTTTAACCTAGTGAGCATTTAAAGACTTATCATGCATTACTTGTTAGATTCAACAATGAAATTTGTCACGACCCGATTTTCGAGGATTCGAAAAATGGTAATTTTGCCCCTCTTGTGACTTTAAACTTCTTTTATTTATTTATTTCTTTATTACTATTATTATTATTTTCTCTTTCCCTTTTTTCTTTTTCTTCTTCTTTTTCATTTTCATTTTCTTTTTATTCGGGTGCTACAAAATTATAGGAAATAGTTTTAGGATTGGCATTCACAAAGCGCTAACGACCATATCTCATACATTCACAACCTAAACAAGTTAGCTATCCTAACGAAGTCTAATTATGCACCGGCTAGTCATAATCTCTCTACTTGCAACCTAATCATCATAACTCCTAATAACTCCTAAGCTAAATCATGCATATATCCAATTATTAACTCATTTCTATCTTAAACCTGCTCGATCAAGTTGATCCGGCAGATACATTTGCGTAAAGAATATGAAATAACTACTTAATGTGTTGGGATGTTCAAAGTCTTAGTTTTCCTTCTGCTTTGAGCTAAAATTCTGATAAGGATCACAGTGTTCCAACTGGACCTATACACGATCTAAGGCCAAGAATATTCAACAAACATTAATTCTTCATATACAAAATTGGAAGGCTTGGTTCAACCATTATTTCATGTGTTACAATATACAAAATTGGAAGGCTTGGTTCAACCATTATTTCATGTGTTACAAGCTGATTCGATTGAACCATTTGGAGCTTTAGAAGTGAATATCTGTACGGTTGAAGTAGCGGATGAAGTTGCTTGCACATGATTTGATTAAGAATAATAAATAAAGTTTTCTAACGACTTATCAATCATGTGCAACAACTTCATCCGCTACTTAAATCGTGCAAACATTCACTTCTAAAGCTCCAAATGGTCTTTTCTCAATCAAATCAGCTTGTAACACATGAAATAGTTGTTGAACCGAGTCTATCTAATTTTGTAGATGAAGAATGAATGCTTATTGAATCTTCTTGGCCTTGAATCGTATAATAAGTCCAATTGGAACATTTGGAACGCCGTGATCCTTATCATCTCTCCAACTTCTTAATTAGGCCTTAAATTGAGTCAAAAGTGGAAAACTGATTCAAACAAATAGAAAACAGACTACAATCACTCTTCTTCTTTCCGCGCGCTTGATGGCATTCAAACTTTTCAAAAACCTATGAACGTCTGGGTGTTCAACTTCATTTTCCTCGCCATTTCTAACTCAATTCAACTCAAATCCGTCACTCGACTTGTACATCAATGTCACAAATCTCTATAAAAATGACACAATTTGAATCCGATCATTGCACAATAATGTATTAGTGCAAGAATGGATGATTTCACAACAATTTAATAGCATCAAATAACATGTCTGAAGCTAATATTATGATGTTGTCTATCCAGCTGGTTCAAGAACTAAGGTACGTAAGTATTGGGCATTGGCAGCTCCTGTACTCTGAACCATCTTTGAGAAAGCGCTTTGTTCATTTGATAACAGTTGTTTGGGAGTGTTATACTCCAAAACCTGAAGAAAATGAGGTAATATCACAGGCTTGAATCAGAATGCAAAATGAAAGCAGCTTTTTATAATTTAAAATGTATTAGCACACCAACATTACCCGGCCAGCTTCAAGTACGAGGATCCGATCACAATCTATAATGGTATTCAATCTGTGTGCAATAATAAGCATTGTACAAGATTTAAACTCTTCCCTTATAGTTTTCTGAATTAAAGCATCAGTTCGAACATCAACAGCCGCAGTTGCTTCATCAAGAACCATAATTTTCGTCCTACGAAGAAGCGCTCGGGCAAGGCTTAACAGTTGCCTCTGTCCAATGCTAAAATTCTCCCCGGACTCCGAAACCTATAAACAAAAAATCTATTGTTTTTCCTATAACCAAACACATATATATTTCACACCGTTCAAGAAACGTACCTCAGCGTCCAGGCCAAACGTACTCCTCCTTATGAAATCCTTTAAATGTACCCTCTCCAAAACTTCCCAAAGATCAGCATCACTATGATTGTTGAATGGATCTAGATTAAACCTAACAGTTCCTACACAATGTAAGAAAGGATTAACAAAGTAGAAAGTGGCACTATAATATTTTTGACAATTATAGATCGTTTACCCGAAAAAAGAACGGGTGACTGTGGTATAATCCCAAGGACTTTTCTTAAATCTAATAGCCCGAACATTGCAACATCGAAACCATCTATCAATATTTTCCCCCTTTCCAGTTCAACGATACGAAATAAGGCGTTTAACATGCTTGATTTTCCTGCACCAGTTCGTCCCACTATTCCAACCTTTTCAAACGAAAAAATTGTGAAAGATAGACCATGCAAGACTGTTGGGAGCTCAGGCCTGTATCTTAAGACAACATCCTCAAATTTTATTACTCCCAAATTAGGCCACCAAGGAGGGGGGCGATTGGTGTCAATAATTGATGGAGCTTCTAAAGGTAAATCTATGTAGGTCCCAACACGCTCGACCGAGTTCAAACTGTTCTCCGCCGCACTTCCGAGTCTTAGTACACCTCTAAGCAAAGAGGTAATATTTAAAGCATAGCTAAGTAAAACACCCATGGTGGATGCAAATGCCTGCTGCTTTTCTGCCCTTCCATTCTGCATCACAGCAAAGGTTGTTGTAAGCCATATCATAAGACTACCCATGGTTTCTAAACGGACTCCAAGCCATCGATTTCCACTCATGTTTACGAGCGTAAATCTAATATTATTGTCCATGGATTTCCCATTAATCTCAGCCATTCTATCATAAGCTTTATATGCACGAATAGTTGAAATGCCATTTAAAGCTTCAGTAAATTGTGCATAAACAGGAGATCTACTTATGGAGTCTAGACGCTTTACTTCTCGAGCTGTGCTCTGTACGGAAAAAGAAAGAAAGCAAGAAGTTAATCCTTGATTATATATATATATATATATATATATATTTATAACAAGAAAGAAACAAACTTTTCATTGATTCATAAAACGGGGCAAAAAATGAATGGAGAGGGAAAAATGAGACGAGAACCAATAGAGCTAAAATCTAGAACCTTTTATGAGTTAGTATCCAAGCTCGGAATGGATGATATTCTGCAACTTGGCAATGTTGAAGGAATGATCTTAGTTATATCTGTGTAAACCTCATCCTTAATTATATATGTATTGTTACCTTAATATCTAAGGATTTAGTTAGATTAATTTTTCTGCATTGTTACCTACTCGCTAGGGATTTAGTTAGACTTATTTTTATGTATTGTTACCTAGCATTTAGTTATTTAGTTAACCTTTCGGTATTATAAAAGACACATGTACATCTCTAAAAATTACAAAGAAAGGTGAGCAAAATGTGCCCTTAGTGTCTGTTTTAGTCCATACAACGTTTTCTCAATTTGCACATTTTACCTCTCGAGCTTTCAAATCCTCGGAAAGTGCTCACGTAGATTTTCTCATCTAGATTGCCATGAAAGAACGTGTTCTTCACATCATACTATGAGAGCTGGCAAAGTTGGCAACTAAGGAAAACAATATTCTTATGGTGTTCATCTTCGCAACTGGGGCAAATGTCTCCTAGTAATCAATACCATAAGTTCCCTTAGCTACTAACATTGTCTTATACCTTTCGAACGTTCCATCAGCCTTGTAGTTTACTGTGAAAAGCGACTTGCACTTAACTATATTTTTTTCTTTTGGCCTATCTACAAATTTCCTACATGCTATTCTTCTCTAGAGCATTTCTTTCATAGCATCCTGTCATACGCTTTTAGATAATGTTTCAGAAACTGTGTTAGGTATAAAATTGAATTTAGACTCACAATGAAACTCTAGTGTGATGGGGATAGTCTTCAAGAGAGATATAGTTTGATAGGGGGTATAAAGATCATTTTGTACATTCTCTAGTAGGTTTTCAGAGAGTTATAAGTCTATCATCAATTGGTACTTGTCTTACATCCCCATTTTGAGTAGAGTCGGATGTTTGGACTTGTATCAGTTCTGAAATGACTTGCCTTCTAGCATATACCTGAGAGAACAATGGATCTGACAATGGAGTTGGAGTTCATGGTTCCGTTAATAACTTTGCGGTAGTAGGGGTGGACTCATAATTAGAATTTGTACTAAGCCTGAACTCAATAACTGGTTCTGTGGGTTGGTTATTTAGTGTCTAAGGGTTTAATAGTTTCCTAAGGACCTTCCCCAATCTCTATGTTCTCCTACTGAAGAGTGAAGAGAGGCCTTAGAGATGTGAAAATCACATTAATTAAAGTGTTAGACTTTTTAGATGTAGGCGTGTAATATTTGTACCACTTCGTGGTCGAAGAATATCATAGAAAGACACATTTCACATTTCACTCAAGTTTACCTCATTGAGTGGTGTGAACATGAACAAAAGGCAGTGCACTCAAATATGCGGGGTATGAGACGATTAATGTTCGAAAGTAAGAATGAAATTAGTTGAGGACTTCTATTGGGCTTAGATTATTCGGGACACGAGATGGGAGACAATTAATCACGTAAGTTGCAATAAGAACCGCCTCTCCCTAGTAAGTTTTTGGCATGTTTCCATGAAAAAGCAATGCTCGAGTAGTGTTTAAAAGGTGTTCATTTTTCCTTTCGGCCTCTCAATTTTGCTGAGGTGTAATAACACACGAAGAATCATGGATAATGCCTTGAGACAAAAAATATGAGGATAAGGTTTGATTGAAATATTCTCTAGCATTGTCAATTGAAAATGTCAAAATGTTTTGATTTTGATTCCAAATTGGGTCTGAATGATTGAGTGGAAGGTAGGAATAATATTACTAACATCTAATTTTTGTTTGGAAAGGAATAACCATGTGACTCGAGTACAATTATCAATTAATGTAAAAAACGAAAGAGCATCACAAATACATGAAACAGTTGAGGGTCCCCATATATCACTATGAATCAAAGGTAAAGGAGTAGAATGAGAAAAGATATACGAGTATATTAGGCAAATTCATAAGTATCACACCGAAAATCAGAAGCTTGGAGTCTGTGAAACAAATTTGGAAACATAATTCTCAAAACTCAAATGAGGATGTCGCATGTGAAAATGATATTAATCAAAACACATCTTCATTTGAGGAACTAAGAAATGACACAGGTGCAAGGAGGATGGTTCCCTTAGGTTATTACAAGTAGTATAAGTCATTCAATTCCTTAGCAATTCCAATCATACATTTCGAGTTTTGGTCTTGAAAAACACAACATGACAAGGAGAAAATAACATTATATTAGTTGTCATGGGTAGACTTTTATATAGAAAGGAGACTATTATAGGTAATTTTGGAACGTGTAAGACGCTTTCAATGAAAGGGTTTCAAAACCAGAGTTTATAATCCAAGAGCCAACTTGACATATCTCAGAAGGGTTAATACAAAAAGTGGAAGTTCGATACTAATGCTAATGCTAATGTTGCGGCCTTCCTACTATGAATACTCTTTAACGTGATCATTGATTGTTGTACAATGCTAATGCATTACTGGTTGGTAACTATGAAGGCTTTGAATGAAACTTGGTCACGGTGGAAGATCGGTAGCTATGAAGGCTCTGAATAAATTTGATCAAGGTGGAAGTTCAATAACTATGAAGGTTAGGCTAATTAATAAGACCTCCCAGAATAGAATGACTCTGATACATACCATGGTAAATTATCTTACTTTCTTTTCAAGTTAAATTTCAAAGAGATACATGCATGTTTTATAGAAAGACTAACTAATTTAAATAAATCCCTAGATACTAGACAACAATAAATCTAAATAAATCTCTAGGTACGGGTAATAATAAATCTAAATTAGGGAGGTATTCCCTTATTTAATGGGATTACACAAATATTACCTAAATTACGACCATTCCTTCAACAATAAGTTTATCAAATTGTCTTTTTTGAAAGACCTTTACTTAAACATATAGCCGTTTTTTCTATCGTCGAAAGATAAGTTACACGTAATACACTTAATAGTCTCGTTCACTATAGCGAGACAGCCTTATTACTACAATAGACCAGCATAGGTTTGTTTTGAAACAATTTCAATTTGAAGTATGTTGTTAACATTTAATCTAAACTACTGCTTTTGTAAAAGTAACAAAAGAATAAGGATTTTTAGTTACCTGGTAGTATAAATAGGCCGCATAAAACAATAATAGAAGAGGAAGGATTGCCCACAATGATAAAGTGCTCATGACCCCTATCAAGATGAAAGTAGAAAGGAGTTGTGAAATTTGCCCCAAGAACATGTTGAAAAAAGAGGCAACACTCCTATCAATGTCACTAAGATCCTTTGAAAATCGATTGATTATCCTCCCAAGTGGATTGGTGTTGAAGAATACCATTGGAGCTTTTAAAATAGAAGTAAGCATTAGGTCATGCAACCTTTTGGCTGCATACAGGCTTGATATGATCAGCCAATAAGAATTCAACAGTGTCACCACTACCTGACATCAAAAGTTATTTTTTGCTTGAGTTACATCAAAAGTTAATAATGTAGTATGCACAAATTATTAGTTGATTATACTCATACCTGACCAAATGACAGGCCCGCATATATCGTGTTGTAGTACAACGTTTCACTAGGACCGATATTGCCTTCATCCGACCATTTGCTTAACCATAGGCTTCTAAATATTCGAAGAGTTTCTGATAGAACATAGCATAAGAGGAGTATAATAACCACCCATAGGCCTCCTAATGCATTCTTGTATCTAAAAAGAACCAAAACAACTTGTTCAGGATCATCAACCCAATAGGAGTAAACTAGATTCTAAAACATTCAAATGTATCTATCTTGGCTATGCTTTAAACCAAAAGGGATGTCACCCTCCTTCTTCTTAAGAAATTTTACGAATATGTTTTCGAGAAGCCTTATTTCCCCAAAACCATTCACCTTCTGAAGCTTAAATTTCATGACCTTGAGGTCGTATAGATTGGAACCCAGAGCGACGAGAACGAAAGCCCTACGCAACACTTCCTTAGTTGAAATAAAGAAAATTATAACTCGATCCTTACGAAGTGTGTACTCCACTTGACCCTGTTAGGAACGCTCAACAACACACACTCAATCAAGATGAACACAAAGAATAAGAGAGAAAATTCAAGGAGGAATATTGGCTAAAGGTTTTATCGATGACTTCAGATATGTACACCAAGATAGAATACAAAGAATGAAAAGTAAATTTTGAGAGCACTGCCTAATAGAGTATATATATGGTTTCAATTTACTAAATATAGGTTTCAAAGATTTAACTACCTACGGATATAATCTATCAAATATATCTCTATCAAATCTTTACCAAATATCTACCATATATATCAATCAAATCTTTACAAAATATCTATCAAATATATCTCTACAAGATCTTTACTGTAAATAGGCATCAGGTTCCAATCCCAACAGACCCTTCTATACAAAATCCTATTATCACTACCAACAAAAGACCACGTAGTCTATACAAGAAGAAAGAAGATATCTTTGGAAAAGTAAAACATATATTTTAGAAACAAACACAAAACTGGATAATGAGATTCGTGGTAAAAAGTTCTTACCTCACTAAAACGTTCCAATTGACGACGCCTGTTTCTCTTTCTTCCTGTTTAATAAGAACAGATTTTTGTGCTTTACGATTTTTCGAAGGATTAGCATCCTTTTTTAAATCATTTACCATCACATCAGCAGGAAATTCAGGTGTTTTTTTAGTATCACTGGTTTCACCATCTTCCTTTTCCTCTTCCAATTTACCTGCACTTTCCATTAACCTTGTGAACAACTCGCCATTTTCATAAAGTTCCTCATATGTCCCTTCCTCCTTCACCACACCTTCATGAACAAGGATAATTCTGTCAACTTGGGAGAGAAAATGCAGTTGGTTGGTCACAAGAACTCTCGTTTTCCCTCTTAGTTCTTTCCTAATGCATTTTTCAAAAACCTGTTGATCGTTGGATGACTACATGAGAATGGTACCAAAAAACTCAAACAAGGAAAACATGAAACTGAAGAATATTAAGATGGCTGCCCTTAAGTTAAAGGCATGGCTCTGATATCATGTTAGGAATAACGACTCTCCACAATGGTATGATATTGTCCACTTTGAGCATAAGCTCTCATGGCTTTGTTTTTGGGCTTCCCCAAAAGACCTCATCCCAATGAAGATGTATTTCTTACTTATAAACCCATGATCATTCCCTAAATTAGCCAATGTGGGACTCCCTCCCAACAATCCAAACATATAGGCCGTCAAAATAATCCCATTTTTCACCTAACCATGTACTTCAAAAATTAAAATCAAGGAAAAATAATCTCATGGCGGGATATCTACCTCTCTAGCCACATGAGCATCAAGAGCACTCAAGGGATCATCAAAAATGTACACATCAGAATTGGAGTACACGGCTCTAGCCAAGGAAACTCTTTGCTTCTGACCACCACTAATATTCACTCCTCTTTCCCCAATTTCAGTCAGATCACCACCCTAGCAGTGAACGAAAACAAAAAAGGTCACTGCAGAATTTTAAACATAATTATCATCAAGGACTCGTGCAACAAAAATACTTACGGGAAGTAAATCAAAGTCATGCTGTAACGCAGTTACGTCTATTGTCTTCTCGTATCTGGCAGAATCAAAGACACCACCAAATATTATATTATCACGTGCCTGCAAATCAAATTTGACATCCATAAATACAACAATGCTTCAAAATCAATAATCTTTAGAAATTTGGTTTGAAAGGAATCAAAATAATATTTGAAGATCAGCCTAAAGTTTGGGTGGAGGGTTTCGACTTAGGCATCTCCAAAGCTTTGCAATGGTGATTCCTTTATGCATTATTCAATCATTTTCTCCATTTTAAATGTAACTTTTTCAGAATTGGTGCTGGACAAAGCTACAAAGAATGATTTCATTGGGATTTCAGCAAAAGATCCCAATTGGAGGGAATGATCTCAAATAAAAAGCACAGAGAGTGCAGCTCTCAACAATCAAAGGGTTGTTTTGGGTTTTCGTGTTGGTGTGTTAGGGATCCATATAAGTAAAGGGTTCTCGAGTTAATTCAACTAAGGTTCACTCTCATCACCAACAATGTCACGTTCAAAAGAATACCAATGTGTAGCATCCTGCAACCAAACTTTTAAGTGGCGTATGTCAATGGTTCTTCAATCATGTGATCATCTATATCAATGCTCCGTATATAATGACGAACGTCTGTTCACTATGCATAATAGTTTCGTTTCGTAACTTTCTACATCATTATAAACATCTCAAACATCACCCACTCTTTCTTCTTAGTCATAACCTAAAAAACAAAGATATAATTTAGATCTAAACCCAAATAGTAATATGTACCAAAAAATTCCTAGTATTTCCAAAGAGATTTGCCTTTGACTGCACCCAAAAAAGGTAGGACAAAAACACATACACCTATACAAAAGAGGACAGATCAACGAACACATCCACAATATAAGACGGAGAGGATTCGATGAAGATGGTGACAAACGATAGTGGCGACATGTGAGCTTCACACACAGATGAAAAGTTAACCACACGTATATGAATGAAACATCTATGTTATGCCAACTTACTGTAGCATTATAAATCCATGCAACTTGTGGAACATAAGCAACACTTCCCCGAATAATAACACTAGAATCTGCAACTGGAGGAAGTTCTCCAAGCATGGCTGATATTAGTGATGTCTTTCCCTCCCCTGTACTTCCAACAATTGCGACCAAGCTACCAACTGGTATGTCCAAATTGATGTTTGATAGCGTGGGCTTCTCAGCCTAGTTAAAAAATAATAAATGACCAAGATGAACAATTGAACCATCGGAAAGAAATGCAAAAAAAAAAAAAAAAAAAAAAAAAAAAAAAAAAAAAAAAAAAAAAAAAAAAAAAAAAAATGGAGAAAAAAAAAAGTGTTGAAATGAAAAACTGCCTCTAGAATTTTATGGGAGAAAAGAATCTCCAATTCAATCAAAACTGCCTGCTTCTATCAATGTGTTATGTTACCAGCTCAACTAAGATAAGATTTAGAGAGATGTAGACTTTTGTTTCTTTTTTTTCTTTATTCTTTCTTCTTTTACAAGAAACTACACCTTCTCATTTAGAGAGATGAGTCCTTTGACTATAAAGGAAGTAATAACATTCCCCTGTTTCTACTGTTAATAAGTGTGCTTATAAAGGTATTTGTTAGATAATGTTCGAGAGCTATAAGCCTCAGGGGAGGCTTATTAGTGTATTAGTGTACTTTGTTCGAGGGGAGGATTGTTTGGAGTGAGTCCCACATCGGCTAATTTAGGGAATGATCATGGGTTTATAAGTAAAGGAATACATCTCCATTGGTATGAGGCCTTTTGGGGAAGCCCAAGCAAAACCACGAGAGCTTATGCTCAAAGTGGACAATATCATACCATTGTGGAAATCCGTGATTTCTAACATGGTATCAAAGCCATGTCCTAAACTTAGCCATGACAATAGAATCCTCAAATATCGAACAAAGAATTGTGAGCCTTGGTGGTG